>CM058046.1:33605043-33890043 GCA_030169165.1 Centaurea solstitialis
GGGGGAAAATGTCATTTTTATGACATGGAATAATTTTGGAGCAAGTGCTTCATATTCAAACATATGATGATTTATTTGTATGATGTATAAAGTAAAAGTATGTATTCAAAATAATATATCACTTTGGTCTTAGCATACAAGTGACCATATATCTAATATAACCCAAATCAATTGTATCGTAAGTCATAAATATTTAACGCATGTAACAAGCTAGAAGTCATATTCATCTTTATCACCATACTTATCGTTGTTATCTGACTCTTAGCCATCATTTATTCCTCAGTCATCATCATCACCCCATCTAAACAAATTTAACCTTATATAAACCCAAATATTAAAGTAATATGTAGTTGCAATCTCAATTACCAATAAAAAAGACAATCACTTTAGAATAATCCAAAACCCTCCTAAAACAAATCAATAATCATCAAAGCAAAAGAATTAGATAAATAACCAACTAAATATTTGTATTAAAACTATTCCTATAAAACATTGGAAAAGAACAAGTGCATCAAAATGATTTTAAACAAACATATATAACACCTAAAGAAAAAAAAACGATGTGAAATCATCTTACTATTCTACGCAATTCATGATATTTCTATCGTGTTAATTGTTATTAAGCTTGTCATGCCTCATTCATAAATAATTTATGCAAAATCTACAAGAACAATATAATAAATTCGAGAAAAAGGTAGTCAATCTCTCTTCAATGGACGTAACTTTATTTAATATTGCATTTTTAATGATACAATGAATCATCAACAACAAAAAGGAAATCACTGTTTGATGGGAATTTAGTCAAGCTATCTATTAAAAGCCATCGTTTAGCCACTAAGTTTGGTAGAAACCCTATGTATGTATATAGATAGGGTGACCATTCAAGCTAGATGGAAAAAGAGCATAAATGAGTCAATTGCTAAGGAACTTTATGAATAAACTTTGTGTTTTCATGGAAAAATTGGTAATATAATTTTCATATTGAAAATTTTAATTTACTAAAATAGTAAGTCGATTGCAGTAATAATTAAATCATACACTAGAATCGAGCAAACCATGTCCTGCATCATGAACCGAAAACAAGGCTTCTTCCACACACTTCTTAAACATGTTTTAATTTACTCTTCTTTACGTTTTAAATATTGGATTTCACAATTATCTATGTACCTAAGAGAGTTTTATATGATCTTTTGACTTTTTTATGCTTTTGATTCAAAGCAAAAAAAAAAGTCATATTAAAATGCTTTTGATTCAAAGCAAAAAAAAAAAAAAAAGTCATATTAAAATGCTTTTGATTCAAAGCAAAACAACTTCAAATTAAAAAATCATTCCATTATAAGAAAACAAATTCAAAGATTTGTAGTCTAGGGCAATGCCTAGATAAACCTTCTCCAAAAAAGAAAGAAAGTTCAAAGATATAATACATGACAACATTTTGTTAAGGATTAAAGATGTGAAAAACAACTTGTATCCACTAGAACACAAAACCAATTTGACCAAGGGATCCCGGAGTTTAGAAAGCATGGACGGGGCGTCGGGATGGGGATCCCTCAGGTCCATGGACTCGTACATTGAACCAACACTTTATATTGTGTAAAAGGGAAAATATATAAATCCTTTTTCCTTACCACATTATATTGTTTATCTAAGTTATAAACTAACTATTATTAATGGTTTAATATTTAAAGTTATCAAATATTTTAGTAAGTTAAAATGGTTATGAGAATAATTAGTCCTGTAGAAAGGAAAAAAGTTTATTTTGAGACATCTTAAAGAAAAAAAACATATATTATTTTATTATATCTTCTATAAAACTATTAGAATTAACCAACGTATCTTTAAAAAAGGATGTTGCTATCCTTTTACCTTTTTTAAAACTCCTTTTAAAAAACGGTGAAGCTATCCATGCCTCTTGTAAAAGGGTATGGATAGAAAACTCCTTTTAAAAAGGGTTTACTTCATGAAAGTGTATCCAACTTGTCACGAAAAGTTATTGTATGTACTGTACTTCCATTTTTACCATTTGGCGTATCAAAACTATCAAAACCTACCATTTAATGTATTTCGTAACAAGTTGGATACACTTTCATGACAAGTTGGATAACATTAAATGATAGGTTTTGATAAAGTTGGATACATACAATGACCATTTCTTAAACTCTGATATGCCAAATGGTAAAAATGAAGTACAATACATACAATAACTTTTTGTGACAAGTTGGATACACTTTCGTGAAGTAAACCCTTTTAAAAAAGGGTTAAAGGGTTTAGTTCACGAAAGTGTATCCAACTTATCACGAAAAATTTTATGTACTAGGCTTTCAAAATTAAATTTTAGTGCATCCAAGTTTGTAAACTTGTCACGAAAAGTTGTCCAAAATACATTAAATGGTAAGTTTTGCAAACTTGGATACACTAAAAGGTAATTTCGAAAGTTCAGTACATACATTAACTTTTCGTGACAAGTTGGATACATTTTCGTCCAGTAAACCCATTAAAAAACGGTGAATTATTGTTTATTTTGTTGCATCACTTTATAATATATATAACTTCTATCTTTTCTGGGAAAAAGTTATTGGTTACTCGTTGAGGATGGGAATACAATCATATCCCCTAATAGTGACGTCGGTGGGTTAGGGATATAGGTTGGTTAAATCAGTTTCCGGTTTATTCGGTTTGGTTAACCGGTTTTTTAAACTAACAGATAACCAAATCAAATAAGGTCGGATTATTGGTTTTGCGTTATTCGCTTTTCGGGTTGAAGTGTTATGATCTAAGAACACCTTCAACAAAATAGAAAATTTGGAGCGCTTGAGCATCAACATCACCTACCCAAAATTAGCATTTTCAGGGTTTTAGAGTTTTTTTTTACTATACTGCAATTTTGGTTAATGTGGTTTATTGTTTTTCTCATTTTTAGTCCTTACACAATTTTTATTGCTAGAAAATTCCAATGATATACAAAAGTGCTCGATTTTGGTCCTTGAAGAATAATACCTTTAGATGGCTATGTTAAATGCCTCTCATGTTTAACATGAGAACTTATTGGTCTTTTACCAAAAACAAACTACAGGGATTGTAATAACCGGACTTTAGTTTGGTTAGTAGTTAACTTTAACTTTAACCTTGTTTGTAAGATTTTCTGAGTAGATGGACTATTTGTGTCAATTTCTTGAAATTAATTATAATTTTTGGGCTTAACTAGTTTTGGCATGGGCTGTTAGGATTATGTGCGAGACAGTAACGGGGTTACCGTATCCAATGTTATAGGACACTAGTAGGTCACACCGCTGCACACCAAAATGAGAACGTTTGGATTGCGTGAGAGAAATAATTAATGAGAGAGTTAATATAAATACTTAGTTAAACTATTTATTTATAATTAATTAATTAGATAAATTAATTAGTTATTTATGGGATTTATATTTAGAAGATAATTACCAAAAGAATTTTATATGGAATAAAATTCTAGCCTTATCTATATAAATATAGGGTTAAGGGTTGTTAGTTAAGAATCAGTAATTCAATTTTACAACCCAGAAAAACTCTCTCGCTCTCTCTCTCTCTCTCTCTCACTAAAACCGGCGCCGATCCCAAGGAGAGGACCGCGTTCGTGTTTCAGGGCAATCCTCGGTGGTGGTCTAGCAACCTTCTCGTGTGGTGCCAGTAGTGGTGTAACCCCTGCCAGCTTTCCGGAAAGTCAATCACATAAGGTAAACTATCGAAAACACCCTTTGATTGTATCTGCATCGTTTGGGATTGGATCCGCGTTTGGGGATCGAGTTTTTGTTATCCGCTGCGCGTTTGTACGCAACGATTCCCAACAGTGGTATCAGAGCCACTTCCTAAAACCTGCAGATCAGGTTTATCAGTTTATTAGGTTTGATAAAAATTGATTTTATGTTTTAATTCGTTGTTAAAAATTCGATTTTTGTATAAACCTAATCGGTGGTGGAACGGCGGCAGTTAGCCGACCGAACCACCAGACCACCAGAAGCCACCGCCGGCGACACCACAGATGGTGGTGGCCGACGGCTGTCCCCTTGACGCAACCACAGGGCCGCACCACAGGAGGTGGTCGCGGCTGTGGTCGATTGAAATCACCGCACCACCGTTTTGTGGTGGCGGTGGCAATCGATGGTGGCCGTTTACGGTTGCCTCGATAGATCGACGACCACCAAGGCCGTTCTCGGCGTGAGTGGTGGTGGCGTTAGTCGCAATCGAAAGCCGCACCACAGTAATGTGGTGACGGCAATTGACTGATACTCGAACCACCGATCGGCGGTGGTGGCTATCGCCACTGCCGTTGACGGTGGTGGTGGCTTAGTTGTTTTCGCCGGAAAACCAACGGCGGTGGTAGCAGTGGCTGCTGCCGTCGTCGACGATCTTGTATAAACCACCGATTGGTGGTGGCGATAGTGTTTGTGGTGGTGGCGGTGGTCGATTACCGCCGCAAAGGGGTTTCGATCACTGCCGGTTTCGTTTTTCCGATCAAAGAGGGATGGCGGCGGTGGCTCTTTGGCTGCTGTCATCGGATCACCGTTCGCCGCGCTACCACGGCAGCAGTGGTGGTGCGAACCGCTGCCATTGCCGGTGGTAGCGGTGTTTGTTTGCTAGCGTGGCATCGGCCACGATCAAAAACCGACAGGCGACGGTGGTGGCTCTCGAGCTGCTGCTGTCGCCGGCGATCCGTGGAGGTCGAATGGCGTTCGGGCCGGTATCGGTGGTGATGATTTCGGTCGTTGCCATCGGTGCCGGATTTCGAACCGTTTTGTTTTTCGATTGTTTTTCGTTAATGGGTCCCGCGTGAGATCCGTTTCCGAAAAAGTCTTTGATATGGAATTTTTTTTTTAAACCAGATAAGCTTAAAATTTTTTTTTAATTAACTATTTAATTATCACTAGTTGAGTTTTAATTATTATATGAAGTCGTAGTCAAACCCTTATGACCCGTGATTCTATCTTTTAATTATTATGTGTGTTGTTACGGGAGGCCTGCGTGCCATTTACAACCCGGTTATATTGTAATATTTTAATTAAAAAGAAGACCCGAAGACGGAGTCAAGGAGACGATCATGGAGCTTGGAGCCAGTGGGAGCACCAAGAAGATTTGTCACTTAGGAATTGGACCGTCGTTTTGTGTTGGCTCACAAGACGACAATAGTTAAGGGTTTTTGACTATGACGTGTTTTTAACTGCGTGGTTGTTTACGATTATTCAGTCTGCGTGGTTGTTTATATTTAATTATATTACGTAGTTACGTCTTTTAAATTAAATATAAAAGTTTTAAATTGGATAAAATACAGTTTGTGTTTAAATCCAAAGTTTTTGAAAAAATGGCATTTTTGACCCTTGTTAAAATCATAGGTTAGTGAGTGCAACCCACTTTAGGGACACCTCCGGTGTAAGGTACATAGGGCGTTGTAAGTGCACACACTATGAACGTCCGTGTTCAAACCGAAACTAGAGGGAGATAAAACTCTGCGAATTATCTCCGGGTGGTACCGGCCAGAGTTTGTCCAGGTCCCGGGTGGTGCAATCTATTTTGGTAATTATTTATTCACTGGGTGGTACCAGGCCAAAATGCACTAGAGGGACTAAATATGCACGGACTATTAATATCCGATGTCCCGACGATCTAGAAGTCGTATTATCGAGTTAGAATACGATTGGTATAGTTTTACCTACCATAAATCACATGAGTCGGTCTGACATGATCACATGCTTCCCGACACATGTGAAATATGGATTCTAGTCTAATAAATTTATTTTAAGGGTAATAATTTATTAGAATTATATAATTATAAACTAAATTGGAATTTATATTCTTCTGTAGATGTCTCCAATTAGCATTCCATTTTATTCACCTGAGGAATCACTTCGCCTTATTACGGGCAAGTGGAAGCTTACGGGCCAGAACTTTCCAGTTTGGAAGTTGCACTTACAGAATGTTTTGAGTGCCCAGGGTAAGCTTTATGTGATCAATAAGCCCATGTCACGACCCAAAAGCAATGCCCCAGAAGAGGAATTTGATGAGTATTTCAGATTCATGGCAGATGAATCGGATGTAATGTCCATTCTAGTTTTCTCTATGTCACCCGAGTTCACGGGAGACTTAAGAGTGAAATTCTGTCACGAGGTCGTAAGAAATGTAGAAAACCAGTTAGGTTTCTACAAGCATACGGGCAAGCTTTTGATCATGCAAGAGATTCTCTCCCTGAAGCTACAGAAGGTTCAGTCAGTTAAAAACCATCTAATTGAAATGAGAAGGCTTTTTAAGTGTTTATCACGTCTGGGGTACAAGATGACTCAGGAGGAGTTAGTGTACCTCATGTGGTTCTCCCTCACCAAGGAAGTTCAGGACACAACTAGTGCATACATGAAGGAACCAAAGAACGACGTGGATAAAGTTCATGAAGATATCCTGGCCAGTCTAGAGCCAGCACCCGAACCTGCGAATCTCATGGACACTGATATAATTGATGAGCTGGGAGATCTGAGTTGCCCAGAGTGCGGCAGCGAGGATATTTGCGAGCACTCGATGAATATCGACCAGATAGAGATCGGTTTACCCGATGCTCCAGGTATCTTTATGATAGATTGCTTAATCACTTCTTATGAATCATGGGTAATTGATACAGGCAGTGGTAACCACATTTGTAATCATTTACAGGGATTCACTAGAAGAAAGACTCTGAGGAAGGACCGTTCGAACCTACGAGTTGGCGAAGGCACTCCGTTGATTGCTGAAGCCGTGGGATCTTATAGTCTTAGTTTACCCTCGGGTCTAGTTTTGGAACTGGATAATTGTTATTATATTCCAAACATGATTAAGAATGTATTGTCTTTTGATTTATTAGTAGACCAAGGTTTTTATTATAAATATGATTATAAAATGATTTCAGTCTTTAAAGATAATATTTTCTATTTTAAGGCTACACCCGTAAATGGTCTATATACTGTAAATCTACGAGACAACAGTAGTGAAATCTATCATATAAGTAAACGATCCAAGGATATTGAGGATCAGACTTACCTCTGGCATTGTCGTTTGGGCCATATAAACAAGAAACGCGTTGAACTACTCCTGAAAGGAGGTTTTCTTGGCAATTTCGATTATAAACCTTTTGATAATTGCGAATCTTGTTTATCTGGCAAAATGACAAAGCAACCTTTCAACAATGAAAATGAAAGGGCTACTGACTTGCTTGAAATAATCCACACAGATGTGTGTGGACCTTTCAGTCATGTAGCAAGAGGAGGATACCGGTACTTCATTACCTTTACTGACGACTTCAGTAGGTATGGTTATGTCTACTTGATAAGACATAAATCTGAAACCTTTGAGAAATTCAAGGAATATCAGAATGAAGTACAGAATCTACTTGACAAGAGGATCAAGTTCTTACGGTCAGATCGTGGTGGCGAATATCTCAGTGATGAGTTTGACAATCATCTGATGGAGTGTGGGATTGTATCCCAACTCACACCTCCGTATACACCTCAGATGAATGGTGTATCAGAAAGGAGAAATCGTACGTTGCTTGACATGGTACGAACGATGATGTGTCATTCTTCGCTGCCAATATCATTCTGGGGACATGCGCTCGAAACAGCAGCACACATACTGAACAGAGCGCCAACAAAGTCGGTAGAAAAGACTCCATATGAGTTATGGAAGGGTAAGAAACCCAACATATCTTTTCTGAAAATTTGGGGTTGTGAGGTTTACGTCAAACGACCCACCTCAGAAAAACTCAAACCCAAATCCGACAAGTGTTTCTTCGTTGGATATCCCAAGACCACCGTGGGATATTATTTCTACAACCCTGAAGAGAACAAAGTGTTTGTTGCTCGAAATGGAAAATTTCTGGAAGAAAAGTTTCTTAGTCTAGAGAACACCAGAAAGGATGTAGATCTACAGGTAGTAGTCGAAGAAAGCACTACACCAGTTGTTGAGCCAGAAATTCAACATAACAATGTTGAACCTCAATAAGAGCCGATTGAGGAAGTGCAAACACAGGACCTTCGCAGATCCAGCAGGGTAAGACAAGAACCAGATAGGTATCTTGGGTTCTTAGTCTCTCAAGATAGTGGGGACTTAAATGAACCAACATCCTATGGAGAAGCTGTGTCAGGCAGTGAGTCTGAACAATGGCAGGATGCCATGAAGGCCGAGATGCAATCCATGTACGACAACCAAGTTTGGGAGTTGACTGATTTGCCACAACACTGTAAGGCTGTTGGACGCAAATGGGTTTTCAAGAAGAAAACCGACATGGATGGGAACGTACACACCTTTAAAGCCAGACTGGTTGCAAAAGGATTCACGCAAACTCATGGCATTGACTATGATGAAACCTTTTCACCAGTGGCAATGTTAAAGTCAATTAGGATTCTTATGGCCATCTCAGCGTACTTTAACTACGAGATTTGGCAAATGGACGTCAAGACAGCCTTTCTGAATGGAAAGTTAACAGAAGACGTCTATATGGAACAACCAGAGGGGTTTGAAGATCCTGAGAATCCTAATAAGGTGTGTAAGCTACTAAAATCCATTTATGGATTGAAGCAAGCATCTCGAAGCTGGAACTTACACTTTGATGAGCGAATCAAAGAGTTTGGTTTTACCAAAAGTGAGTTCGAGCCGTGTGTCTACACTAAGTTCAGTGGGAGCATAGTAACCTTCTTGGTCTTATACGTAGACGATATTCTACTCATAGGAAACAATGTACCGACTTTACAGAGTGTCAAGAGTTGGTTAAGCAAATGTTTCCAGATGAAAGACCTTGGAGAAGCCGCTTATATACTCGGTATAAAGATCTACAGAAATAGATCTAAGCGGCTTATCGGGATTAGCCAAAGTACGTATATTGATAAAATCTTGAAGAAATTCAGGATGGATGAATCCAAGAAAGGATTTATCCCGATGCAACATGGCATAGTGTTAAGTAAAACACAGTGTCCTGTTTCTAGTCAAGATCAGGACAAGATGAAATCAGTCCCATATGCTTCTGCAATTGGATCGATTATGTATGCCATGCTATGTACTAGGCCCGATGTTGCTTACTCAGTAAGTGTTACGAGCAGATACCAACAGAATCCGGGTGAACCCCATTGGGTGGCTGTCAAGAACATTCTTAAATATCTGAGAAGAACGAAAGAAATGTTCTTGGTCTTTGGAGGTACTGAGGATGAAATTAGTGTCACCGGATACTCTGACGCTAGTTTCCAGACCGACAGAGATGACTTCAGGTCACAGTCAGGGTACGTCTTTACCCTAAACGGAGGTGCGATCTCATGGAAGAGCTCGAAGCAGGACACGATTGCAGACTCAACTACAGAAGCAGAGTACATTGCAACATCTGATGCGGCAAAGGAAGCTGTCTGGCTAAGGAATTTTCTATCGGATCTCAGAGTGGTTGCCAGTATCTCGAGACCGATCGATATATTTCTGTGATAACTCAGGAGCCGTGGCACAAGCAAAGGAACCTAGAGAGCATCACAAGTCAAGACACGTGCTCAGGAAGTATCACCTCATCCGAGAGATCATTGGAAGAGGAGATGTGAGAATATGCAAGATTCCAACGGAAGACAATGTCGCAGATCCGCTGACAAAGCCACTAGCAAGGGTAAAGCATGAGGCACATGCGAATTCCATCGGGATGCAGTACCTGGAAGCCAGTAGCTAGTACTTAGTTTATTAATTATTCCAATAGTCTGATTTAGAAACAATGTAATCATGTAAAGTTTTTATTTCACAGTGTGTTGGAAATAAATGGAGGTTTTATTTTCATGATTGTTTTAAATTGACTATTTTTGCGTATTTAACGCATCCATGATTTTACAAAGTCTTGTATGAAATCTAAATTTCCGTAGCCACTTATTGAAATGGGAATTTCAATAGGGAGTTTAACGCTATTATAAATACTTGATGATTTATTCAAAGTAGAGAATAAAAGCACAAGTGATGTGACCAAGTATTTATAGATACTCATCAGAGTGTTTGGGTATTGGAAGTGACCAGTAATCAAGTCTGCTTCATGGAGCCTCAGTCATAAGCACTGACTTGATAGGTTGTCCTCAGACCTGAGATACTTGGTTTGGAAACGCGAGGACTACTGTATTCTTAGCACGTACTAACGCTGTACCGTAACAGGGCGGCCATACGGGACGTGACTAGATGCAGCGGAAGCCGTGGATCCAAATGCAAGTAGTCAAGAAGGGATTTGCACCTCTTTCAAAAGAGAGATATTTCTGGGCCCCTTGACGATTAAGATTGGCAGAAAACGCGTGGCCACGCTCGGATAGAATAACAAGGGTTATTTAGTAATATCCGTTACTGCAGGCAATCGAGATCAGAGTCAAGAAATACTTGATCTTAAGAAATGAATCCTCCACTCCATGTCTTAAGTCACTTTAGAAATATCGTGTGCAAAAGGAATGAACCTGTGTACAAGTTCAAGCGTGAATTGTATCTCTGGATATAAGAGATCTTATAACCTGGTTAACCTAAGTGTCTGGCTAGGGACCTCCTTAGGCTAATGGTAACAGTAAAGTTACATGTCTAGCACAAGTGGGAGTCTGTTAGGATTATGTGCAAGACAGTAACGGGGTTACCGTATCCAATGTTATAGGACACTAGTAGGTCACACCGCTGCATACCAAAATGAGAACGTTTGGATTGCGTGAGAGAAATAATTAATGAGAGAGTTAATATAAATAGTTAGTTAAACTATTTATTTATAATTAATTAATTAGATAAATTAATTAGTTATTTATGGGATTTATATTTAGAAGATAATTACCAAAAGAATTTTATATGGAATAAAATTCTAGCCTTATCTATATAAATATAGGGTTAAGGGTTGTTAGTTAAGAATCAGTAATTCAATTTTACAACCCAGAAAAACTCTCTCGCTCTCTCTCTCTCTCTCTCTCACTAAAACCGGCGCCGATCCCAAGGAGAGGACCGCGTTCGTGTTTCAGGGCAATCCTCGGTGGTGGTCTAGCAACCTTCTCGTGTGGTGCCAGTAGTGGTGTAACCCCTGCCAGCTTTCCGGAAAGTCAATCACATAAGGTAAACTATCGAAAACACCCTTTGATTGTATCTGCATCGTTTGGGATTGGATCCGCGTTTGGGGATCGAGTTTTTGTTATCCGCTGCGCGTTTGTACGCAACGATTCCCAACATGGGCTTGGCCTTAGACCCAACATATTTAAGGGAAGGAAATTAGGGTTTAGCCATTTGTGGTAAAAATCTTAGTGTGTGAAAGTGTGTGTGAAAAGGAGAAAAGAGCTGCTATCATCATCATCTTGATTCATCATCTTCAATCATTTCATCATCATCAGGTAATTAAATTGGCTCTTCTTGTGGTGTAAATACTATTATTTTGTGATAGTTGGGTTATCATCCAATTAGAGTGTCCTCACTATCGGTTTGATGTCCTGATACGATTTTAATTGATTTCTGGGTAACTGTTCGATCTCCTCGAACTAAAAACCCTGGAAACCAATTTCCCGATTATATATTATGCTGGTTTCCTGATTCGGCCTTTTGGTCCAGAAAATTCTCCTATTCGGCTTTTGTACCCAGCTAGCTATCGGCCTTTGAGCCAAGAGGGATTCCAAATCGTCTTTTGGCCTTGTGGAATCGGCTTTTGGCCAAAAAGCATTTCCTAATTCGGCTTATCCTCCCCCCAACTTAACCAATTCGGCCTTTGTATAGATTTCCCATTCGGCTTTTATGCCTTGTTTCTAGAATCAGCTTTTGAGCCATATGCCAAGCTAGATATCGGTCTTTGGCACACACACATTCGGCTTTATGTTTCCCTAACCCAATTCGGCTTTTTTGAACCCCCCAACATAACCCAATTCGGCTTTTGTTGCCTTTACTAATCGGCCTTTGATACTCCTGGGTGGGTTCGGCCTTTGTTTAACCCCATGTACATATCGGCTTTTAGCTATGTTGAGAATCGGCTTTCACAAACAAAACCTTGGATTCGGCCTTTCCTAGTTTATCATTTCATGTGAGTAGAATCTATCATTTCATGTGAATAAATCCATCATTTCATGTTACCATTTCATATGAATCTACTTGCCAATTCATGTGATTTAAATCGTCATTTCATGTATCATTCCATGTGAAAACCCTAATTGTTATCATCTTATATGAGTTGAACTAATCGTGCCATTTCCTGTGAGTTAAACCATCAATTCATGTGAGGTTAACCGACATTTCATTCCATATGAACTTAGTTATCATTCCACTTAAACCCTAAATCTATCATCTCGAGAAAACCCTAATCTATCATTTCATGATGAGTCGTTAAGAACTAGGAGATGTTATCTAGGAGAGGGATTTCCTAGTAAGTAGTAATGCAATCTGATCAGGGTTTAATGTATGTAGGTGCGGGTAAGACAAAGCATAACTTAACCAGGGCAGTGACAGGTGAGTTCCCTTACCCGAAGTTTTTGTGAACTATGCTTAAGCAAACTGTTTTGCAAATATTTCTTGTGAACTATATCTGAATTATGAATGCTTTAATGATGATCATCTTATTGCATGCTTGATATTTTATGTTATGTTTGGGGTTGCACTGTGAGCAATTGTACCATGGGACTGTACATCCCTTGGGAGTGAGCGTGGTGTGGAGGCACGAACTCTATTCGTCACTCCCTTAAATGAGCATCCGAGGGAGTCGGCCACTTGAGTTATTATTGGTGGGGTGGTGTGGAGGCACGAACTCTGTTCGTCACTCCCTTAAATGAGCATCCGAGGGAGTCGGCCACCCGGGTTATTGCTAAGGCCTGAAAGGTCTGGAGTAGCCCAGTTTAGTCACGAGGTGACGTGTTTCGTTGCTCATGGTGCTACTCTAGTGAAATGGTGATTAATGACTTTATTTTTGGCCAGCGGGCCGTAATTAAACTATATTTGAACTATTTTGAGAGAATTCACTAGATCTTTTGGTGTAACCCTTGTTTTCAAACTCTAAAAACATTTTCAGGGAAAGAGCACGTACCTAAGGGAAAGGAGAAGGCAAGTGCTTAGAGTAGCGGTGTTAGTTATATTTCTAGTACTTAAAGCTAATAGTATCTCAGCTGTAGGAGGATGTTCCACATGCACTCTAAACTTCTTATTTTGGATTTAGTACCTTATGTTAATTGCGAATTAGATCATTGGGATTTATTTGCTATTTATGCTTTATTATTGTCTTGGAAACCTGGGTGTTACAGGGATCAAAATTACAACTTTCTCTTTTATTAAATAAAGAGATAACTATTATTCTAATATTCCCCTCTCTCCACAAAAGAAATAACATTTACATTTTAACAATTCTCAGTTATCTATTTTATAACCAGATTTTTGTTGTATTTACGTGAGGTAACTTTTAGTACATGTTCTTTATATGAATCTAGTCACAAGTCACAATTATATGTTTAGCTTACCATATTTGCATCATGATCATAAGAAATAGAGTGAACAAATTAGGTCCTTGTGGTATGCTAAAATTTATGCGTAATGTTCCTAAATTCGATTAATTATGGAGTTCGTTCGTATGGTTTTCATGTCACTGCTCTAAAGAACTACATTATTGGTACCTAGTTTCTTTAGTGTTTACTTCGTATACAAAAGGATGGGTTGCAACAATAAATGTCTACCTCATATCAAATGAACAACATGAAAAGTACAAAGATACATGATTAAGAAATCAGATGAAGAAATGTGTAAAGTTGCATTGCTGCATTAAAAGCATGTAAATTTAATTTACTCAATGAACAACATGAAAAGTACAAAGGGACGAAATTTGCAATTTACTCAATAAATTAATCCTACGCAATAAAAAATATATACATTTAGCAAATGTGTTTGTATTGTTCCTAAGTTACAGTACCAAGGAGAAGTAATAATATAGCAATAGAGATAGTGGAAATATTACTTTTAGTCCTTGACATTTTTGGTTTTGTTGAAAGTGGTCCTTGAAGTTTTGATTTTCCAGGAAAAATAATTATCTATATATAACATTTAACAAATGTTATCTACTATTTATAAGTTATGGTGTTTTTTTCCTTCAATGGTACATGAGTATTGTTTATTATTTCTTGCAAATTTACCGTCCACTCATTACCAACTAAGCTACATGCCATTGACGAATATTGTCTATTATTAATCTTATGTTTCCTTTATTACATTGTAACGACCTAAAATCCCATAACATAAACAATACATATCCCTGTGATCTAACGCAACGGAATTATCATAGAATCAAATTCAGGTTCAAGATGTAATACATAAGTCTAAATTTTGCAAAATTCTAATAAATGCTAGTGGAAAAACCCTCCACAACTGAGATATTTAAGTTTAATACTAATGACCCGCAAAATAAATCCATAACCGACCTCTCGTCTAATTTTGGACCTTCTCCTTCCCTTTCCTGGTCCCTGCTCTACGAACTTCTCCTGAAAACGGTTTAAAGGATTTTAAAAGCGAGGGTTAGACCATAAGGTCTAGTGAATTCCCTCAAAGCAGTTTAAAACAAAGACGACCTGCTAGCCCAATTAAAAAACAATAAATTCACCGTGGTGCATTGTGGACTTGGACATTACAACGGGTCACACGAAAATACCTTCGTGCCCCATATGCCCTTCAGGGTCACCCAAAACAGATTCGGGCCCCAGGTTATCGCCCTTCAGGGTCACATGTTAGAGGCGTGCCCCAGGCTACATTCACACTCCCAAGGAACGTGCACCGAACCTTCGTACCCTAAGTCCACTACGAAACACACGCTCACATAATCACCAATTTCAAAATAAGCATGCTTATAATGTACGTTTAAATTAAACAGTTTATCACATGTAATCAATTCATAAGCATTTTCAGATTTAGCAAAAAGGGTTTGGCAAGGGAACTCACCTGAGCCTAACTTCAAAACCAGATCACCAAGCTAACGCTCGCCTAGTCGATCAACAACCGATCTAAAATATCACAAACCTTTCTTAGGGAACCGCTAAACCCATAAGGTAAATGACTCCCTAGGCAAACTTAGCACTAGGGTTTTGCTAGATAAAAATTTTCTCCTATAGAACCGAAACATCACAAACTCTTCTTTGAAAAATAACCCCGGGGGTAGGACTTCAAAATCCCGAGTCGGATTTCATTCAAAATCCCGAGTCGGACTTCTCACCAAATCCTAGTCGGATTTCACACCCAAATCTGAGTCGGATTTCCAACCAAAAGTCCGAGTTAGATTTTCACCCCATGTTAGAGTCGAATTTCCTTCCAAACTCCGAGTCGGATTTCGGGCGTAGTCCGAGTCAGATTTGATGCCATAATCCGAGTCGGATTTCGGGATAACTCTAGTCGGATTTCCTTGAAAAACCTAGGGAGACCAGTGTCCTTCGAATACAACCCCCAAAATGGCTCAAACATTCGATCAAACACCCAAAAATCGATTCTATGATGGTTTCCTAATATAATAAGGCAAAGCTATAACCAAGGATTTCGAAACCTTACCGGAAAGAAGATCCAACAATTGATGACGATGATAATGATGATGATAACTTTTCCCCTTTTTGGCTCCTGACTCTCAAACACACACACTGCACCTTACGAAATTTACCCTATTTGGCAAAAAAAGTTACCCTAATCACTCTTATATACCATGCATGGTCTCAATAATCTAATTCCCAAAATAGCCTAAGCCAAAACTTCTTTCAAGTTTCAATAAAAAGGCACAATTGACCCTTTAACTTCACTATATAAATTCGTAACTCAAATCTCGGTTATTACATTCATCATATATATATATACATATACATGGAAGTAAGATCGTTTGTAAACCCAAAAAAGGGTATAAACCATGTGAACCAATCCACACCATTGATCAAAAAAATCAGTGATCAAGATATGGGCGTTATATTTAAAATAATCGAAAATCAAAATATATCATAACCGCCTCCATCTCAACCGTTGATTTTTTTTATTAAAGGTGTGGATTGGTTCACATAGTTTATACCATTTTTGGGTTCACAAACTATCTCTTAGTACATGAATATTGTTCATTATCAATCTCATGTTTCCTTTATTAGTGCACATCACATGTTTGATAAAAATTTAAAACCAAATGTGTTCGATGTTATCAATTTATTGTTCATTGCCAAATGTGTTTGATGTTATGTTATATGCTCTACGAAAGAAGTCAAAGAATGTAATACATATATGTTTCATATTAGAAAAGGTAAAATTTTAGGGTATAGGCTTCTAGAAGTTTAAAAATAATCATCTTAAATTTAATTGGTATGGTTAACCAGAGACATTGACCACAACAAAACCTGCATTAACCCAATTTCAATTTTATATTCTCTCAGGGATTTTCTTTTATAGGTTAATAATGATTCGTCGCTTGCGTCATAGTTGTCCTATCGATTTATGTTACATTTAACAGCTTTTTGTTGATTTATTTATTATAAAATCTAACCTCCTCTTTCCCCCTCAATGCAGGATCAAAAAACCTCGTTCTTTAATAAAAACATACAAGTATTTCGGTTCATGATGTATTTATTAAATATAATATTTATTAAGTTAAACACTATGGATATCATGAATTTTATTTAGTTTACATGTTTCTATGTAATTTTTTACCGAAGTTTCTTTTATGAGTGAAGATTAAAAAAAAATCTTCAATCATCAATCTTTCACAATACATCCCATTCAAGTAGGGTGTTAGCTTCAGAAGTTCTTCATGTGAAAGTATAGAAAAAAGAAGCAAAACGTTTATGACAGAAGGATTTCATCGCAGAGGACATCAGAAGATCTGTGACAGAATTCAACAAGTTATGCAAGTCAAGATTGACAGAGCCTCTAAAACTGTTTCAAGTTAAAGTAGGCAGAGCCTCTAAGGGGAACATTAGAGGGTCTGCAGAATTCATCCTCTGTTAGAAATCTGTTTCAGCAAATTTCAAAGGACAGTTATTTGCACGTGCTTCTCAC
Organism: Centaurea solstitialis; assembly: GCA_030169165.1. NCBI lineage: Eukaryota > Viridiplantae > Streptophyta > Magnoliopsida > Asterales > Asteraceae > Centaurea > Centaurea solstitialis. Next base: position 33,622,033 of record CM058046.1, read on the forward strand.
GTGATCCTACTTCACCGACTTTCTTTCTACGTTCAAGATTGGGCCACGTGTCAAGATCTTAGAGAGTTAGATAGGATTTCACTTTTTGAGTTGTATAAATAGCCGTGTATCCCCTTTGATTTTGTAAGCTTCATTTTTACTGAAAACGTTTATTTTCAATTTTATTGAAAATCCTTTGAAGCATTCTTCATCTTCTTCATTACTGCATTTGATTGTGTTATTGATTCTTCATTACTGAATATATATTCATGCTTAACTGTTCTTGATAGTTTCTGATTCATTTCAATTATGTTTATATAGATCTTCCGCTGCTTACTGTTATATGAGTTGAAAGAGTAGTTTAAATCAATATCTTTGTTAGATTGGGGTCCAACAATTGGTATCAGAGCAAAATTGAGTTATATATTCAATTGATCCAGTTTTGATATTGATTTGTTCTTCGTTTCACGTAGTATTCTTCTTTTTCGATCTTTTCTGAGTTTCTGATCGTGGCTTCAAATGCGAATTCCTCGTTCATGAGCATTGGTTCACAGTCTAAGCCACCTACACTCAATCGCGATGAGTTCCAACAATGGAAAGTTAGAATGATCAACTTCCTTGAAGGAATTCATCCTCGAATTATTGAATATCTTTGCAATCCTCCATATGTTCCAGTTTAATTAATTCCAAGGGCTCCCGCAACAGCAACGACTGAAGAAGTTCCAGAATACTACAAGCCTAAACCACTGGTTGATTGGAATGATGATGAAAAAGAGATTGCTGGATTGGCATCAAAGTGCAAGAGACTCCTCATTATGGCTCTTCCTAATGAGATCTTCAAGTCATTGGATCACTATAAAACTTCAATGGAATTATGGCTTGAACTCCAAAGACAGATTGAAGGAGGGGTGAAGACAATGAAGAATAATTGGGCCACCTACATAAATGAGTATCATGAGTTTAAGGCCAAAGAAGGAGAGTCACTCAAAGACACTTATTCAAGTTTCAAAACCTTGATCAGTAAATGTAAACGTTCTGGTGTTGCAAGATCAAGTGAAGATAACAACACTCTATTTCTGAAGAGCTTAGGTGATGAATGGTTACATCTAACCATGTCTATGAGAGCTACTCTAGATTTGGAGGCATGGTCACTCCCTAATCTGTATGGTTCTTTGGCAAGTTAGGAGTCTCAAGTGCAACAGGTGAAGAGGAGTATTGGTGGACCACTTGCTTTCGTAGAAGAGGGTAGTGGTGAAAAGGGAAAAGAGGTCAAAAATGAAGAAAAGAAAAAGAAGAAAAGAAAAAGAAGAAGAATGCACTGTATATAGAGAGTGATGAAGACATCTGAAGAATAGGTTGAAAGAGATGATGAAGACCTTAGCTCTTATAACAAGGAGTTCAAAAAAGGTTATGGAGATAAAGGAAAAAGAAGAGATAGCTATGACAGAAGATATAGTTATGAAGAAGAGATGATTTTGAGAGAAGGGAAAGATTAGAGAAGGAAGAGCAGAGGCTTCCACAGAATCCTCAAGAGCCGAGAGGAGAAGAAAGGAAGGATGGATGCTATAGGTGTGGCAAACCCGGTCATTTTGCAGCAGAGTGCTGGTCAACAGGACCAAAGGCACCATAGAAGCCTGTTCGTGATGCAACCTACTTCAAGAAAATGCTGAATACTACAACCAGAAGTCCCTGATGGCGCAGACCAATGACTTGGTCACTGATGAATCATCTGGTTATGGTTTAGAAATGTAAAGTTGAGAAATGCTTTGAAGATACTTTGGGGAGATGGTTCCGAAATGTCAAGTCAAGGAGAAGATTACGAGTTATGACAAGAGATGTTTGCGAGAGATGTTTGAAGATTTTGATGATTATTTGAAGATATCTCGTTCGTTAAAGCTTCGTGTTCAAAGTTTGTTAAAGCTTCATGAAGATTTGGATGATTCGTGAAGATTATTACGGAAGCTTATCGTTCAAGGAAGCTTATCGTTGATGCTTAAAGTGTTAATGCTTTCTTGAAGACGTTTGCCTAATTCTTTTTGTGATCTCGAATCCAAAGGGGGAGATTGTTGGGTGCAAAATCGGATTGTATCCGAGATCACAAGTTGGTGCTAAAAGTGAAGACAAAGGCAAAGTCAAATTGGTCAAAGAAGTCAAACCTTGCTTTATAGTTTTAGTCCTTTTATATGTACTTTGTAATAGTTTTGTAATAATAGGGTAGTTTGTGTAATTCTTGTAAACCTTGAGGGTTTAGATGTTTGGGTATAAATACCCAAAGTGAATTAGTTTGGTAGTTGTGACATGCATGTACGTATCATTGTGTAAAGAGAGTGAATTGAGAGTTTATGTTCTTAAGTGTGTGTGTTCTTGGTGTATTGAGTGTGTGTAAATTTCATTCAAGAATTCAATAGATTACTATTTCAATTCATTCTCCAATTGTGTGCATGTTGATTAGAACTTGAATCTGGAACAACAAGTGGTATCAGAGCTGGAAATTCACTTGAATTTGGTATGATTTCTTGATTTTTTTTATGGTTTTTCGAAAATGGAGGTTTGAGTTTTGATGTTCTTCATTTGATCATGATTTGGATATGAATTTAATTGTTTGTGGCTAAAATGATGTTTTTACTGTGTTAGGAAGTGATTTAGAGTCAAAATTTGGTGATTTGAGCAGTAATTTTTGAGTTTTAATACCTTCTGCTCGGTTTTTCCTTGTTTTTCCGAATTGTGTTCATATATTCCGAATCGGAATATTCATAAATTCCGAATCGGAATATAAAAATTTTCCGAATCGGAATTTTTGAAGTTTTCCGAATCGGAAATTTTTTTGGATTCGGAAATTGTATTCGAAGTTAGTTTTACTCATTTTCCGACTTGGTATTAATCAAACTCCGATTAGGAAAACATCATTTTCCGATTCGGATTTTGACCAAATACCAACTCAAAATTTTTCTCGAAACTCTATCAAATTTTCTTTTTCCGATTCGGAAAACAACCTTTTCCGATTCGGAAAATTGAAAAATCCGAATCGGAATAGTGTTTTCCGAATCGGAATATAGTGTTTTCCGAGTCTGGAAGCGTTTTTCGGGCGTTTTTTCACGTAAACTTTCTTAGACTTCTTATCTGATTCTACGGTGAAAAAGTTCAGTCATTTTTAAGAAGGTCATTTTTTCCCGAAAAATGCCGGTTTTTCCGAGATTTTGGTGATTTCCGAGAGGTTGTATTTTTGGACTAAGATTTCAATTTCGCGGTCAAAATCAACTTTCAAATTTTTGAAAAATATTTTTTCTCGGGATTTCACTATTCACCGGTTGACTTTATGGTTGACTTTTTGACTTTTGTCACTAACCTTTTCCTTGATCAAAAGAAGTGTTTAGATTAGTTACAGATCATCAGATTTGCATACCTCAAGAAGTTCGGAAGAAATCTACCAGTTTCAGTGAATTTTCGATCGTGTTCAAGTTCTACGAAATTGTCAAGAGATCTATTGAGTATGGGTTCAAAGTCGAAGCCTCCGGTTCTTCAGATTGGCGAATATCCTCAATGGCGAGTGAGGATGATTCAGTTTCTCAACAACATCGATAAGACACTTATGGTGAGCATCCAAGAAGGTCCGATAAAGTCGTACATTGATATTCCGGGTACACCCGAGACTGCCACTACTCCCGCAATTGAACCAAGACGTGTGTTCAAACTCTTTCGGCACTATAATGAGCTTGAAAAGATTAGGGCTGAACTTGATGACAAAGCTCTTACTTTACTCACGATGGCGATTCCAAACGATTTGTTTAATCGTGTTGATAGTAGAAATACTGCGAAAGAGTTGTGGGATGAGTTGGAAAAACAGTTTCAAGGGACGGAAAGATCAATCCAAGCTAAGCTAAACCAAGCAATTGGAGCTTATGAAGGGTTTAAGGCCTTAGAGGGAGAAACACTTGCTGATTCTTATAGTCAGTTCAACATCATTCTGAATGATTTGAGGAGAAATGGAATGCAAAAGTCTACTTCTGAGATAAACTTCAAGTTTCTAAAGAATCTCAATCCGGAATGGGATCATTACTCGGTTAATCTTCAAATGAACAAGAATTTGACGGAAGAAGACTTGCATGACTTGTATTCCATTCTTAGTCAACATGAAATGAAAGTCAAAGATATTGTAACGAAGCAGAAGAGTATTTCTGATTCTCTGGCTCTGTTGACTGAAAAGAAGAAGAGTGTGCTCCCCAGTGCTAGTTCGAAGAAGAAAAGTCATTCAAAGGCTTTAGTCACCGAGTTGTCTGATTCTGATTCAGAACCACTTGAAGATGAAAGTTCTGAATCCGATGTTGATTTGAAGCGAGTTGCCGACAAGCTTGCTCTTTTGTCTAGTTCTATTCACAAACGTTATGGGAAGAAGAAGTTCTATTCGAAACCCAAGTTCGATAACTACAAAAGAGACAAGTACAAGCCAAAGGAATATGAGAAAAGACCGGAGAGGAAGAGTTATGATAAAGACAAGACAGATGAGAAAGGCAATGTATGTTTCAACTGTGGCAAACCAGGCCATTTTGTCAAAGATTGTAGAGCGCCGAAAGTCAGGGATTTTGACTACTATACTAAGAAGGCTCAACTTGCTAAACGCAAGAGTGAAGGTAAAGTTTTGATGGCGGAAGAGGAATGTTGGTATGATGATACTTCTGATGATGAGGATTCTGCTCATTTCACACAAGTTCACTACAATCTCATGGCAAGTGTGGAAGAACCATCAACCTTCACAAAGAGACCGAGGCATCAAATGAGGTAAGTCAAACTCCTTCTGAGTCGGATATGTCTGATAATGATGAATGCTCTTTAGAAGAACAGTTTTTAATTTTAAAAACTGAATTTGATGACTTGAAGGAAAAGATTAAGTTCGAAAGAGCTCGAGTCATTGAATTCAGTAATGAGTGTGAGTTATATAAATCTTTAGCTGATGATCGTGAGCTTGAAAAGGCTGAGATTAGGAAAGAGAAAGCCAAACTAGAATCTCAAATTTCTGAGATGAAGAGTGCTTTAGTAAATTTGGAGTCTGAAAAAGCTGAATATATGATCAAATATGAAGTTTGTTTTCAAGATAGATCCGAGGCTTATGCCAAAATCAAACAGTTGGAGGACCTTAATATCAAAAGAGGTCATACTCAACAGACGCTTAAGCTTTTGACAAATAATCTAAAAGATACAAGGTTTTACAATCCGAAAATGGGGTTAGGTTTACCTGAAGTTGATGTTTTAAAGAAAGCCCCTAAAGGTCTTTATCAGTTTGATAACTTAAGTTTTCCAAAAATAAATGAGACCTTTGTAAAATCTGGTAGTTCATTATCTGATTCTTCTGATAAAGGTAAAGAAAAAGTTGTTGATGACTCAAGTGATAGTTTTTCAGATTCAAAGCCAAAGAGAAAGAATAACTTTGATTTCACATGTGATTTTAAATATGATGATTTAAATCAAAGTTATAAAACAAGAAAACCCGAGTTTTCTCATACTCAGTGTGTTTCTTTGTATTCTCAAGATGTAAAGTCTTTTTCAAATGAATCTGAAAAGCTTAGTAACGATATTGAAAGTGAGTCAAAGACTACTGATTCTACTCCTAAATCTGAAGATAAGACAAATGAACTTGAAAAAGAAACAGATTGTGAAAATCTTTCTGAGTTTATTCAAGTTAATAATCTTTCAGAAAATAAGAGCGTTTCTGATTATGCGTCTGATTCTGATTCTGATGAGACCAAACCATGTTTTGATTCTGATAATGATGATGATATTGAAAAGGGTTTTGAAGAAGAAAAAATAAATTTTATTTCAAACCCCATGTTTGAGTCTCAAGAAACTCCACCTTGTTTTGATCAAAGTATTAAGCCTGAAGTGACTGAGTTAATTACATATGCTGTTATTGACAAAGATGGATATCTTGTGTACAAAAGTTTAGATAGTATGGTTCAAGGAGATATCCTTAAATCAGAACTCAAACTACCAGATGTGAAATTTGGTGTTGTTTTTGAAAAACCAAAGTCGCGTACACAAGATAAACCAAATGTTGTAAATGTTTCAAGTGATAGTGGAATTTCTAAAGATAAGAAATCCTCGTGTACTTTGTTAAAGTCTGAAACTTGTTCAATTAATTTTGATGCAAGTACTTTTGAGGTAGGAAGTACTTCTTGAGCTACACTTGAAACATCTTCAAAAGATTCATCTGATGTATGTTCAGTTCCTAAGACACCTATTAACTCGAGTTCTTCTGATTCTACACAGTTAAAAAGTTTTAAACGACATGGCCTAGGGTGGAAGAAGAAAGATTCAAAAAAGAAAAAGCGTTTTGTTAAAAAGTCATCCGTTGATGATGCAAATAAATGTAATCTGAATGTTAGATTCAATAAGTGTCAAAACTCTTTTGAGTCTGCCTTAATGTTTTTTGCTATGCAACGTTTGCATTGTACTCATTGTACTGATAATTCGTTTTCTTTGAACTCTAGTCATGTTAAAAAGAAGAGATCTAGTGGTGTTTCTCATGATAAATCTCGTGCTTACTCATTTGATCACCGTGCTAAAGTGTTTAGTGCTAAAAAGAAGAATCTTTCAAAAACAAAAGATAAATCAGTTGATGTGAAATTTGTGTGCAAATGGATTCCTAAAGATTTATTGAATGCACAAATTTCAAAGTCTGGTATAAACTGTAAGATCTTAGGTTCATCTTCTGATGTGTTAAAGATGTATGAGACCAACAAGAAAGGACCCATTTGGATATGGGTTCCCAAGATGAACTAACATGTTTCTACAGGCTAGGCATATGTGGTATGTCGATTCCGGTTGTTCAAGACATATGACTGGCTACAAGGAGTTGTTGCACAATTATGTGGAACGACTAGGAGGAACAGTTAGTTTTGGGAATAAGACGACTGGTGTCATCAAAGGTTACGGCATTCTTACAAATGGTAAGGTATCCATAAAGAAGGTACTTTATGTTGAGGGGTTAAGTCATAATCTTTTTAGTGCAAGTCAGTTTTGTGATGGTTATAACATTGTTTTATTTTCCATCATTAACTGCCTTATCATTAATAGTGATGGTGTTGAGATTTTTGAAGGGAGAAGGTTTTACAATATCTATGTGGTTGACTTTCCGGTGATAGATTCATCGAAACCAGTTTGTTTGTTTACAAAGGCAACAAAAGGCGAAAGTTGGCTATGGCATAGAAGATTTTCTCATCAGAATTTCTCAGATATAAGTAAACTAGCTAATGGTGGATTGGTGAAAGGTCTTCCAAAGTTGACATTTGATAGAGATTCTTTATGTCCGGCTTGTCAAATGGGAAAGATGAAGAGAATTTCTCACAAGTCAAAGACAGAATCTTCGTGTCAATCACCACTCGAAATGCTCCACATGGACTTATGCGGACCGATAGAAATTCAATCAATTAGTGGAAAGAAGTATATTCTAGTTATGGTTGATGAATACTCACGGTACACGTGGCTAGAATTTCTGAGAATGAAATCTGAAGCTCCCGAGTTGATCATAAAGTTTATCAAGAGGATCCAAGTTCTTTTGCAACTTCCAGTTCGAAAGATTAGGAGTGATAATGGCACTGAATTTAAAAATGCTACTTTAGATGCTTATCTAACATCTGTTGGTATTTCTCATAATTTTTCAGGTGCTTATACTCCACAACAAAATGGAGTTGTAGAAAGAAGAAACCGAACCTTAGTTGAAGCGGCACGAACAATGCTAGCTTACTCCGGATTACCTCTTACCTTTTGGGCCGAAGCTGTTTCAACAGCCTGTTTTACACAGAATCGAACCATCATCACTAAGCACTTCAAAAAAACTCCTTATCATATAATCAACCGTCGAGTTTCTAATGTCAAATTTTTTCATGTTTTTGGTTGTAGGTGTTACATTCTTAACAACCGTGATAATCTTGGTAAGTTTGACAAGAAAGCCGACGAGGGATACTTTCTTGGTTATTCGCTAACGTCAAAGACTTTCCGCGTCTACAACAAAAGAACCAAGATGGTTATGGAAACCGTTTATGTGACCTTTGATGAAACCGTGTCGATGACTTCTGAACATAGCAGTTCAGAACTCGGAATTACTAGTCAAGCTTCTACTACGACTTCTGATTTTATTACTGATACAAATAGTTCAGAACTCGATTTACTGTTTATGGATGCTTTTCTGGATATTTGTGCAGATAATGAAGATCTCGTTCTTTCCAGAAATCCAAGAGTTGATATTCACGATGTCCCAGAACCTTCAAGCGTAAATGATTCCGGACCATCGGAGAATATTTGTTCTACATCTAACTCTGATCAGGCTATACCAGTTCCAAGTGTTGAGCAATCAGAGTTAACCCCCGATGATCAATCAGAGATTCCTGCAATCATTGATGAAAATGATAGTCAGAACAATCTAGATGATCTTGCAATTCTTCCTGCTCAGTTGAAATGGACAAGAGCACATCCACTATACATTGTGATTGGTGATGTCAATGATGGTGTTAAAACGCGATCTGCATCTGCAAATTACTGCCTATACAAAAGTTTCTTAAGCAAAATTGAACCAAAGAATGTCTCTCAAGCCTTAGACGATTCTGATTGGCTTTTAGCAATGCAAGAAGAGCTTCTACAGTTCAAAAGAAACAAAGTGTATCGCTTGGTTCCGAGACCGCAAGATTAATCAATCATTAAAACCAAGTGGATCTTCAGAAATAAGAAAGATGAATCCGGATTGATTGTTAGAAACAAGGCGCGATTGGTTGCTAAAGGTTACTCTCAACAAGAAGGTATTGACTACGATGAGACTTTTGCACCAGTAGCGAGGATCAAGGCAATTCGAATCTTTCTGGCCTATGCAGCTCACAAGAACATCAAGGTGTTTCAAATGGATGTCAAATCTGCGTTCTTGAATGGAGTCTTGCATGAAGAGGTCTATATAGAGCAACCTGAAGGGTTCGTCGATCCAGATTTTCCTGATCATGTCTGCATCTTGGACAAAGCATTGTATGGTCTAAAACAAGCTCCAAGGGCATGGTATGAAACTCTGACTAATCATCTCTTATCCAAAGGATTCAAACGAGGTACGATCGATACTACTCTTTTTCTGAAGAAAGAAGGTGATGACTTGCTTTTAGTTCAAATTTATGTTGACGACATTATTTTCGGTTCTACTAATCCAGATTTGTGTACAAAGTTTTCTAAAATCATGGAGACCGAGTTTGAAATGAGCATGATGGGTGAATTGAATTTCTTTTTAGGAATTCAAGTCAAACAAAACCCGGATGGCATCTTTATAAATCAGTCAAAATATATTAAATATATGTTGAAAAAGTTTAACATGACTGATTGTTCTCCAATTAAAACACCAATGCCAACTGGAAATCTTTTGGGTCCTGATTTAGCCGGTAAATCCGTTGATCAAAAGATTTACAGAAGCATGATTGGTTCTCTTTTGTACCTCACTGCGACTAGACCAGACATTATGTTCGCCACATGTTTTTGTGCTAGGTTTCAAGCTAATCCTAAAGAGTCACACCTTGCGGCAGTTAAAAGGATCTTACGGTATCTCAAAGGCACTCCCGAGTTGGGTCTTTGGTATCCGAAAGATTCTAGTTTTGAGCTAATATCTTTTATAGATTCAGATTATGGTGGTTGTAAACTGGATAGGAAAAGCACTTCTGGATCATGTCAGTTTTTAGGTGATAAACTTGTTAGTTGGACTTCGAAAAAGTAAAATTGCGTCTCCACTTCTACGGCCGAAGCAGAATATGTGGCCGCCGCGAGTTGTTGTTCGCAAGTGCTTTGGATGAAGACACAACTACTAGATTATGGTTACAAGTTGAAGAGGGTCCCTATCTACTGTGATTCGGAAAGCGCCATTGCGATAACGTCAAATCCGGTTCAACATTCCAAGACCAAACACATCAACATCCGGTATCATTTTATCAAAGATAATGTGGAGAAAGGTAATATCGAAATGTTCTTTGTTCAAATAGATTACCAACTTGCTGACCTTTTCACTAAACCTTTAGATGAAAAGCGTTTTAACTTTTTGGTTAGCAAGCTTGGCATGCTTAGTCCTACTTAAATCTGTTTCGCATCTTAATTTAAGGGGGAGTTGCTTAATTATTCTGGATTGGATACTATCTGACTAACATCTAAGGATTCATTTTCAATGAATACCAATTTCTACTTTGTTTTGCAGATTATCCATTTGAGGGGGAGTTCTTAAACGAGATATCATTTTTAGGGGAGAGTTAAAATAAGCTTTAATGCTTACATATCTGAAAGATGAACAACTTTCAGGTATGAAAAATGTTTTTAAATGTTCAAACTCACTTCTCGATTCTCAATTGATTTTTCGAATTAGAAGTGTGATTTTAAATGTTTTCATATCATGATGAGTTGACGGATATTTTCTAACCGTGTGTTTCCAAAGATTAATACTTGCGTATTATCTTTTCATATACTTTTCAAGTATTCCTACACACCGGTTTAGCTTCTTTTGTCTTGTTATTACCACGTCTCTATATGCTCATATTGTTCGGTGGTAATACACTCGCTTGCTATCTTCCTATTTGTGCTTCATCGTTTATTTGATTAGATACGTTTTTCATTGCTATATCTATATCTTGATCGTATAGATAACATTCATTCATTTTGTGTACACCAACGCTTTTCAAGAACATATCTCACATCATATGATGAATCAGTTTTCTCAAACAAGTTTATATTATTCATGTTCTTCATTTCATATACTTGTTTGCAGAAATTCTTATGCTCCTATATTCTTCATGTTGGCTTATTGATTCACCCGATGAATCATTGTACTTTCATGTTTAGGAAACTTATTTCATGGGATGTGTGAGCTTAACAGAACTTCTATGGATTTCCAGAACCGGCAATCCTACCCAAGAAGTTATCCTTGAGAAATGAGTGAGGGGTCTACATCAAAGAGTGGGGGAGATAACTCAGGTGGTCGAGTTATTCTCATAGTGATTGAGCAGAAAAATGTAATATGAGAGATTGGTTAGAAGTGAGGATGCTTAAAAGAATTGGAGGGTGTGAGAACAGAGTTAAAAGAAAAATAAAACTCTGCACCAACCTTTTCTAAGCCGGGCAACCACATAATCTATTGGTTCACATTCTTTGGTGACCGATATTGAAACAAGGCACAGCCCAATGCCGACTCTCGTTTTTACCCCACTAGCTACTCATTTCCTTCTTAACAAGGAGATGTTTCATTCATCACGAGGATGCAGCACATAATCTATCAGGTTTTCATTTGGAAAATCGATATTGAAACAGAAGGAAGCTGCCCTGCCTTCGAACTTCATTTCTACACATCGAGTCGTGAAATGTTTTCACATTTTGAGCCTTATGAAAGCACTTGATGCTATTTTCTTTCATCACAAATACACACAAGGAATTCGTTTCTTTGTCGGAACGTTCATAGGAATACTTTTAGTGTTTGCGATGATTGAACGGAAGCCCTGGGGAGTGATCATCAATAAAGCTCTTTATATAGTGCATTTGTTGTACTGAGTTGCTTTGTGCTTCTCACAGGCATTCCAACTGATTCATGTGTTGTTTCAGGATTTTCCCACTTAAATCTGAATTTGAAAAGATTCGGATTACTTTATGGAATTGACGGTATTTCTTTGGAGGAAAAAGGGGAATTCTGGCGTAACATGGTGGAGATAGTTATGTGAGATGGTTTTTGCTTTCCTTGGTGGTTTGTTCATATGTTGGTATCTTTACGCGAGGAGTTATCTGATCATACATTTCCATAGATTTTGATGATTATTTCATATTTCATCAAAAAGGGGGAGATGGTTTAGAAATGTAAAGTTGAGAAATGCTTTGAAGATACTTTGGGGAGATGGTTCCGAAATGTCAAGTCAAGGAGAAGATTACGAGTTATGACAAGAGATGTTTGCGAGAGATGTTTGAAGATTTTGATGATTATTTGAAGATATCTCGTTCGTTAAAGCTTCGTGTTCAAAGTTTGTTAAAGCTTCATGAAGATTTGGATGATTCGTGAAGATTATTACGGAAGCTTATCGTTCAAGGAAGCTTATCGTTGATGCTTAAAGTGTTGATGCTTTCTTGAAGACGTTTGCCTAATTCTTTTTGTGATCTCGAATCCAAAGGGGGAGATTGTTGGGTGCAAAATCGGATTGTATCCGAGATCACAAGTTGGTGCTAAAAGTGAAGACAAAGGCAAAGTCAAATTGGTCAAAGAAGTCAAACCTTGTTTTATAGTTTTAGTCCTTTTATATGTACTTTGTAATAGTTTTGTAATAATAGGGTAGTTTGTGTAATTCTTGTAAACCTTGAGGGTTTAGATGTTTGGGTATAAATACCCAAAGTGAATTAGTTTGGTAGTTGTGACATGCATGTACGTATCATTGTGTAAAGAGAGTGAATTGAGAGTTTATGTTCTTAAGTGTGTGTGTTCTTGGTGTATTGAGTGTGTGTAAATTTCATTCAAGAATTCAATCGATTACTCTTTCAATTCATTCTCCAATTGTGTGCATGTTGATTAGAACTTGAATCTGGAACAACATGGTGATAATGAACCACAGAAGGGTCTTGTTGTTATAGAAGACTCTGATGATGAAGAGTTCTGTGGAATGGCTAAGGGTGATTCTAATTTCTCTGATACTCAGTTATCTAAGAAGAAACAACATGTATCTACCTAGTATGTTGATTCAGGTTACTCGAGACACATGACTGGCTCTCAAGAGCTTCTATCCTCATGTATTTAACAAGAAGGAAGTTCAGTGGCATTTGGTGGAAATCAGAAGGGTAGAATCAAAGGTTATGGGATGATTGTGAAAGGAGAGATAAGGGTAAATCAGGTTTCATATGTTGATGGACTTTTACACAACTTAATCAGTGTGAGTTAGTTGTGTGATAATGGGTTAGATGTTATGTTCAAGATCAAGTTTTGCATTATGTACAAGACAGACACATTGATAGAGGTAATGTGGGCCAATAGAAGAGGAGAGTTGTATCTCATTTGCTTTGACACACTTGAAGCCAAAGAATAAATTTGCTTAGTCTCTTCTGTGAAGAATGAAGAAGCTTGTCTCTGGCACACCAGGTTCTGTCATCTTAATTTTAATACTTTGGAAAAACCGGTAAGGCTTAACATAGTGAAAGGTCTACCTAATATAAAATTTGAGAAAGATTATCTATGTTCGACTTGTGAAATGGGAAAACTCAGAAGGTCTTCCATAAAACCAAGTCTGATCCTTTTTTTAACAAGCCTCTACACATGTTGCATGTGGATCTATGTGGACCCATTTCTCTGCAAAGTCTTAGAGAAAAAAAGTACATTATGGTACTCATAGATGAATTCTCTCGTTTTACTTGGGTTGATTTTGTTAATAAGAAGTCTCAAGTCCCTCTTCTGCTAATCAATCTCTTGAAGACAGTGCAAGTTTTTCATGGTCTTCAGGTCAGGGCACTTAGAAGTGATAATGGCACAGAATTCAAGAACTCTGTCATTGAAGACTACCTGGCCTCTGTTGGTATATTACTCATAACTTCCCTGCCCCAAGAACACCATAGCATAATGGAGTTGTAGAAAGGAAGAACAGGACACGTGTAGAAGCTTCCATAACTATGTTGAATACCTCTAGGCTACCACTTACCTTTTGGGCAGAAGCTGTCTATGCTGCCTACTACACTCAAAATAGATCTTTGGTGGTCAAGAGATTTGAGAAGACCCCCTATCAACTTCTTCATAACAAAAGACCCAACATCAAGTTCTTTCATGTTTTTGGTTGCAAATGTTATGTGTTTAATGATAGAGAACCAATTGGAAAGTTTCATCCCAAAAGGGATGATGCAATATTCATTGGATATGCATGGGACTCTACTGCTTACAGAGTTTACATCCCCAAAACTCGAATTGTGGTAATAAGCACTAATGTCAAATTTGATGATACATTTCAGGTCATTTAGGACAAGTTCACAGAAGAATTGAAAATACAAGCTAAAAAATCACCAAATGCAACCAGCACACAAGATCTTGAAAGACTCTTCAGTGAATGGTATGAAGATAATGTAGATCTTGACAGAGCATCTGGGGATGCTGATAAATCTTTTGCGGGTTTTGACAGAACCTATACTGAACATAATTTAGTAGCAGAAGCAAGTCCATCAACAACTATTATTTCTGGACCATCACAATCCACTTCATCTCCCATTGATACCCCTCCAATAATAACTCCTCCACCACAAACCACTGTACAAAATGATATTCCAGATCAATCCTCTGTACAAGCTCCAATTATCATAGAACCAACTCTTCTGGCAAGTGAAGACACTCATGTAGAACCCACTCAATCTCATGCATTCCAAGAGATTAACTCCACCATCAACCTGCCTCATGCCCTAAAATGAACCAAAGATAATCCCCAATCCCAAATCATTGGAGACGCATCTGATGGTGTCAAGACAAGAGCCACTGCCAACTTCTGTCTATTCTCATGCTTTGTAAATGAAATTGAGCAAGGGTAACAGAGGCTCTGACAGATTCATTCTGGATAGAAGCCATGCAAGATGAACTTCTTCAATTTGAGAGGAATCACATATGGACTTTGTCACACCCGCTAAAGCGGAAACACGAGATGTAACAGCTAAGTATTTCATAGCATTAGGTAATAGACAACACCAACCATATTGTCATAAAAACATTTACAATCCAAAATCACAAGCCATAGTTTCATAGTCCTAAAGAAAGTAAAGTTTAACAAAATGTAAATTTCAAAAGTCTTGGATGTTGATGTCGTCATGCATATGCAAACTAATCCATCACTTACTTTCTGGTTCCTAAAAAGCATGTTAAAATACAAAGGTCAACTACAAAGAGTTGGTGAGTTCACAGATTTTCAAATGTAATAAGACAACTTTTTAAAAACAAAATTGTATTGTAAAACGTATGTTTACTTCACGTCTTAGTATTTAATTTCATGAGCAACTTCACAAGGAACTACGTACTCTATGATGTCTATTTGTTGAGCCACTACTAAGCCTTTCGACAAACTACGCCCCTTAATTTCACGAACTACCTCAGCGGTGGTGTTTAAACCACATGGGTAGAGCCCTTGTTATTAGTAATGTGCACCTCTACTCGTCAGTTAAGGTGGGGTTGTCAAACCAAATAGCGCTATCCACAGTTACCATTGGCTCTTAATGAGTTAATAGTAGTGTATCCTAATAGGGACTTTCAATTTTGTAACTCAAATACATCAAATAATATACATGCCTTAGTGCTCATATAATTAAGTTTACAGTTTATCATTTGATAACATAAATCAATCAAATATTTAATTGTAGACATGCTCTTCCCCAAAATAATAGATAAATAAAACGGGGCTGTGAATACTCACTTGATATGCGGTGATGATCAAAATGTCCACGGATAGCAAATCCCAATTGATATCCTACTCCGACCCTATGGGATGTAGAAATACTAGTAAGTTTCACGTCTAAACCTTATCGTCTAAGGAAATGCTTACTACCTAGATTTTTATAAAATGCCTTGAGTACTTTTGCTATATAAAAAAAATTATTTGATGAATATATGTAACTTATATAAAAGAAAATATTGATTATTGCTTAAAAAAAAGAATTCTTAAATCTGTCCAAAATTTAGGGTATATTTGGGGTCATTTTTATATACCTCCAATTATCTTTTTGTTATGAAATTTTTACACAAACTAATATATCGAGTTAGGAATAATTCAACATAAAATTCATAATTTTTGAAGTTTGTTTGGTTCCTCAAATAATTTTATTTTGTTTAGTTGTCCAGAATGCTCATTTGATTGCACCCTTGACTTGTCTCGACATTTTGGATGATCAAAACATATCATTTTTGAGTGAAACCAATTGGGTTCAAAACATAACACATAAAAATAAATTCCAGAAGAAATTTCACTCAATTTGGTTAAATATTTAGAGAGTTATGGCTTGTTAAAGTGAAGCTTAATTTCTGACAGATTGTAGCTGTTTGCACACTTAAGTTTGTACGTCAGTTAGGGTATCAAAACTTAATATTTTTGCATGAAACCACTTGGATTTGAATGTTGACACCTGGAACTAAATTCCAGAAGAAAAATCAAGTAATTTGGTTGAGTATTTTAGGAGATATGGTCTCTTAAAGTTGAGTATATTTTCTGCCAGATTATAAGCAAGCCAAGAACCCATATGCATGTCATCAAAAACTCATAAAAAGCTCATTTTCTTTCCTAAATATGAATTTTTCTTGAAATCTAAGTATGAAACTTAGTTTTTAACATGAATATAATGGATTTAACTACATGCATGAAGTTTTATAATAGTTTTTGACATGTACAAAATGATTTTTACATAAGAACTTCAAAGTTTTAAAGAAAAGTTGATCATAATCTCATGCATGCTAGATTTAAACTTTTCAAGAGCTCATTCTTGTCCTTAATTTTGGTTTAAACATGGATTCATCATCATTCAAGTGCATGCAACATGTTTTGATGATGAATCTACCAACATATTAAGTCAAGAGAAGTTTTATTCAAATGAAAACAAGATAAAATCAAAGAAAACATAACAAAAGTGCAAGAACACTTGATCTAGCACAACAATTAATGGTTGTTCTTAAATGTAAACCTTATTTACCTTTAAATAGACATTCAAAATCCTTGAATATATGGAGAAATATGTTGGAAATTTGATGATTAGAAGAGAAATTTGAAGCTTATTTAGAGAGAGAAAGGCTAGAGAGAAGGATGAGATGTCTTGAGTTGTAAACAAATAAAATGATGAAGAATGTGTGTATATATGTTAAAAGACAAGCCATTATTGGCTGAATTCTTTTTTTATTTATAATAATTAATTAATTTTTTTTACTAATAATAAGAGTAAATATAAATCATTTGATAATTGGAGTAAATAAATGTATTTTAAGATGTTTAATGACCCATTTGATACTTTAATTGTTAGATTTATTAACTTAGTAAAAATATTTTTTTTGTCAAAATGTACATAGCAACAAGTTATAATAATTGAATTCGGCATTTTAAAAGGTGTCTTGGACGGTTAAGGGTCAAAACCGGCTTTTCTGAACGGTTTTCGTTTTTTTTAGCTATCTCCGGAATTTTTAGCATAATCAAACCTAAATCTTCCTAAATGAATATTTTATAAAGGAATTCACTAAATTTATACTAATGAGTGAATAACGGGTTGCTAACCTGAGATCTGAAATTTGGCAGGTGTCACATTTACCCCCTGTTAAAAATAAATTTCGTCCCAAAATTTATTGTTTGCCGCTCTTAGTAGATTCTTTTGTAAACAACTGGGGGTACTTGTTCTTCATAAAGTCTTCTCGCTCCCACGTAAATTCCGGTCCATGCTTTGAGTTCCAACGGACTTTCACAATTGGTATCTTGCTACGCCTTAATTGCTTGATTTCTCGATCAAGGATTTCAATCGGTTCTTCTATAATGCGCAGTTGATCATTGACTTGAATTTCCTCTAGTGGTAAGACCAGTGTTTCTTCAGATAGACATTTTTTTAGATTGGAAACATGGAAGGTGTCGTGAATGGCACTGAGCTCTTGAGGTAGGTCTGTTGGTCCCAAGTAGGTGACCTTTAAGCAAGGATGGTGTTTGGGATTATAGAAGGGGGGGGTTGAATATAATCACACAATTTTCACTTTTAAATTCTTGTTATATTAACAATATGAATTTACAGATTGTTGCGGAAATAGAAAAGACTAATAGTCTAAACTAAACAATCTAAGTTCTTTCACTATGCACTAAGTGAAAGAGAATAAAGAAAGAAGATAGAGGGAATAAGAGAGAAAGGACTTGAGTATTTTTGGATGAAGAAGAAGTATGGAGAACATCTCTTCACGTCCTATTTATACTCCATGCATTAAATGCATGCAGACCTACTATTGTGACGTGTCACAATGTGAGTGGTCTGTTGTACTATTTACTATAAACAAGTACTCTTTGCATGGTGTGCAAAAGAGGATGTTTGTAAACAGTTGCCTTGAGGTCTGATAAGTACGGAGGGAACAGTAAAGTAACTGCCCTTATGTACTATTGTGTCAGTAAAGGCGGATAATCCTTTTGTGCATTAGACTAAGACATTGTTTTAATCCTTCAGGATCAGGATACTGATCAGTGACTAGAGTCCTGAAACTGAGGAAGTTCAGGGTCACGTGTATCCTGATGAATCTTCAGGATGTCATACGATAGTGAACAGACTGCTATCACTGAGTTCCGTCTTCAGATCACGAGCATGCTGTTCCTGTCATCAGCTATTTCTTCGACGTTGCTGATGGTTCTTTGTGTATGATCTTAATGTCTTCAGGAGGAGGTCTTTACTTCAGTGGACAGGATCAGTAAACTGCAGAACAGGCTCGTTAGTCTCCTGATCCTGATCCTGAAATCTATAAAGTTAAGTTACAGCATAAGTAACATGGAATAACACTGAACAGACTCAGTGATAATTCCTCAAGCTATAACAGAAGTAAAAACCTATTCACTAAGTAAAGATTCAGGATCATTATCATTTCATCAGGTCTTAGGAGAGCTGGATCAACAATCTCCCCCTAAATGATAATGATAAGACAATAGAGTAATTGTCTTAATCTAGAAAAGTTAGAAATAAATCTAAGTCTAGAACTAAACAGTAGGAAATAGAACTCATAAAGGTACATGTCCCATTTACTGTTTTGAGGGATCTTTTTCAGTACTATGATGGAATGAAGTACAATGCACTGAATTGCATTCTCATTAATCTCATTTAAGTGTTACAAGAGTAAGGAAAATACAAGAGTACATGACAGGAGTGCTGAAAGAAAATTACAAAATATCTAACTATCAGATTCTTCGCTAATGTATTCAGTCTTGACGCAAACAGGAACAGGAGTGTCGCTGAAGGCAAGTCTGTGATCAAGTATAGCTCTGACAGTGCGAATAATCTCTTTGTTGTCTGGATTTTTCTTATCTTGTTGTGCAGTGAAGAGAACTGTCAAAAGATGTTCATCGCTAACACAAATGCCATGAACAGGTTCTCTGATTACTTGTCCTTCAGATAGAGAGATTCCAGGAGGGAGTGAAAGATCAAGCATTGAGAGGTCCAGAGGTTTAACAACCATTCTGGGAAGACAGGGAGTAGGTCTTCTTGTAGAGGTGCCTGCAGATCTTCGAACTGGTTGCTGAGATAGGACTGAAGAGTAATGGAGCAGGTCATCAGGTATTTCAGTTGTCCTTCTGATGCGAGCAATAAGTCCTTCAATGACTTCTTCTACTTCAGCCCGACAGTTCTTGTTGGCTTTGGGAAGTAGGGATCTGATTTCGTTCCATTCTGACAAGTTGTAACGATCTAACTTGTCCAGAGTGTGCTCTGCGTCCTTTACTCCAGAGCGTTTGACTGTGATCCAGATTTTGCTAGGATTACCTTTCTTGCCTCTAGATCGGCGAAGATGGATTCCTGAGATGGCAGCACCATGCTTTCGGAGGTGTAACCGATCTCTGCACCAGTCAAGCTCAGCGTTTACTTCTCCAGTCTGTACTCTGCATTTTTGTTGAAGACCTTCAGAACAGCCTTCTGTGCAAGGATAGGATCTGCACTTATTTTTGCATCTTCATCTACAAAATCCGATGCAAGCCTTCGAGCGGCTTGGGCAGAGAGGAAAGCTTCCTTCTGCTTTTTATTGTGCTCTAGTTGAGCCTGTACAGCTTCGTTGTACTCCTCCTGCGAGAGATAGGTGAACTCGGAGTCACAAGAGGTACGAAGAGGGATTTTTACTCTTGTACACTCGAGTCGCTCTATCACGGCGTCTAAGCGCCCATCCCTGTCAATGGCAAAGGAATTGTCAGGGTAATTTTCACCTTCAGATCTAGGAGAGTTTGAGGGAGGCGATCTGGGTGAAGAAGCAGGGGTTGAGAAGTCATCAGAGATGAATTCATCATCTGATGAAAGGCATATTGTATCAGGGGTGGCTCGGATTTCAGGGGTTCTGGATGAAGAGGCTTCTTGGTTGAAACGGGTTGTAGGACGGGTAGTAATGGTTTCTTGGTTGAGGGGTGTGATCCTGAAGGTCATAGTAGATAATTCAGCCCTGGTCTGTTCATTGGGACTATTCTCCATTAGGCGAATAATGTCACCAGTGACAGAACCATAGTTGACATCTTCAGGATTGGCTAGGGTATTAGGTTCAGGTTCAGTGTGAGAGGTGATTTCAGGAGATGGTTCAGGAGAAGATAGTTTAGGAGGTTGGTAGATAACCATTTGAAGGTTATTAGGAGGGGAGTCTTCAGGTGAGGTGTCTAAGGTGATGGTTTCAGAGGTAGGTTTGGTTTTAAGAAGAATAGAGATAGGTTGGTTATCAGAGGAAGAGGGAGAGGATGGTAGTAGAGACATACCAGAGGCATCAGGGTTCTCCCCCTGAGGTTGTGAGAGCCCTGGAATGGGCGCTGAGGTGGGAACCTTCTCGACGAAGATGTCGTCGTCTATATCATCATCATCATCTTCATCATCATCATCATCGTCTTCATTATTCCCCCCGGCTTCAGTGGTTCTCCAGTTCGTGGAGGGGGAATAGGTGGAATGGTCTCGGGGCTGTCTCTCCCCCTCAACAGGTGCCTGCACTAAGGCAGTTGTTGATACACTCCTTTGGAGGAGAGAGGCCATGTCACTGAGGACTTTGCGCGTGATGTATGATGATGAGATCAGGGACTGCAACACATCCCTGTCCGCCGTGGTGAAAGATGGAGGCGGCGCAGGAGCAGAGGTGAGGGCGTTAACAGCAGAGGAGAGCCCTGTCACCTGCTCCTGGATGGCGCGGATGGCAGCTTCCTGAGCATCCAACCTCTGAACCACCGTTGATTGGAAGGTGGTGAGAGAATTGGTGCTGTTGTTGAGTGTTGTGGAGAGCGCAGGGAGAGCCGTTGCCTTCAGGTCATCAATAGATGCCTGAAGGTTGGTGGAGGAGGAAGCAACTTGTGAAACCTTGTCGTGGATGTTATCCAGACAAGGAATGGAGAGGGTGACAGCCGTGGGCGGCGGAGTTGCGGCGACGGCGGCGGCAGTGGCACTGGCGGCGGCGGCTTCAGCAGCGGCTGCAGCAGCTTTGGCAGCAGCAAGCTCCTGTTGTAAAGTCTGGAGACGTGCTGAATGCTCTGCCTCCTTCTGCTGGAGGGCTGTGCGGGCCTCCTGCAGGTTCCGTTCAGCGGACTGCCTGCGAAGCTCAGCTGTGTTCAGCTGATGCTCGGCATCCGTGAGAATAAAATCATTGAAGGGGTCATCCTGATGAAGTTGGGGATGCCCTTCAGAACCTGCTCCTAAAGAACCTGTAAATAGAGGAGCTAAATGAGTACTAGAGGACTCAGTAGCTTTCATGGAAGAAGAAAAGGTAACAGTTTGCTTAGAAGTATTACCTGAGGCTAGGAGGGTATCAGAACGATTACCCCCCACATTCTCTGAGTGTTCGAGTTGAACAACCTCAGGTTCTTGTGTAACAGGAGCAGAGATAGGAGTATCTGCAGTGGAAGAATTTTTAGATAAAGGAGATGGTTTATTAAAGTACTGGGGCAGGGTAATGTAATATTTCTTACCAGCCGCCTGTTTCTTTTTCTTCTGCGCCTTAGATTTGGCGCGTTTTGGAGGAGGTGGAGGAGTGGCAGAAGATGGTTGGGGGCGCTTCTGGAGCGCAGAAGTTGTGGTTGCAGCTGGGGAAGTCAGTATGGGGTTAGCTACTGACATAGCATGCATAGAAGTAGAAGAATGTGGTTTGGAAGAGAAGAGAGAAAACGTACCTGCAGTTGGAGAGGTGGATTGTTCAGCATCCTCCTGAGCTGGTTCAGGAACGACCAGGACGGCAGAGAGAGGAACGTCGTCAGGTTGAGGAGCAACCTGTTCCAGGAACCTGGGTCCCAGAGTGTAGTTGTTGGAGTTTCCAACCTTGGGGTAGTTGTCCCCCATATGTAGCTCCAGGATGACCGAGAAAAATCTGGGGAAGGCCATGTTGACGACCCGGGTCTTGCTCCGGACCTTCTTCACCATGTCGTCCCATATGAAGCGAGCATAGTCAAACTCGCGATTTTTGATCGCAGAGAAGACCATGTGCTGGATGACCGTAGGGAACTGCTCCGTGCTCCCCGTCTTGCCCGATAAGCACAGGCCAAACGTGTTCCATATATAGTAGAACGTAGCGTTTAGTCCTGACTTATGGACAGTGGCACCCGTTTTTGGTAGCAAGACGCCTTCCTTATTCACAGGCCATCGGTAGCCTATGGCGTCCAGGAATTCTACGATTTCGTCAGCGGTGGGGACAGGAGGGAAGCGCTTCTTCTTTGGGAAGTTGAGCACGTTCCTTAGGGTTCCGAAACCAAAGGAAATGATGTTTTCCTTGATTTGGAATTTGATGACCTCTCGCAGGACACCTTTGGTATTCTTTTCCTTGGCAACAGTGGCTGTAGACCATAGTTGTTGCAGCATTGGCTTGTTCGGCTTAGGGTCAAGGGTGAAAGCCGTCTTCAGGGGGCTGTTCAGCAAGAATTCTTTGGCAGGCAGCAGGTATTCTTTGTCTGCTGGGATGTCAAACAGTCCTACGACGTTGTTCTGCTTGAACTGGACATCATGTTGTGGGATGATAATTGGCAAACTCTCAGTAGCTTGCAGAGGTGTGGCCTCAGATGAGAGCTGGGCGTCCAAGGATGTAGATGTAGTAGCAGCCATTCTGTTAGAAACATAAAAATAACATATATCGATGATTAAGAGTCCAAAATATGCATTTTTCTTCATTTTTCAATGAACACAAAATATGTTCATAAAAATGGTGAAATTCTTTATACTTAGAATAGATTAGATACCAAAATTTACAAAAGGAATGTGTTTTGGTATTGAAAAGAAACTTTTATTTTGACGAAAAGATATCAAAAATAAGAGTTTATGATTGTTCTTAAAAGAAATAAGAATATCATGTAAACTGTTTAACAAAAACCTTAGAAGATTTTGGAGAAACTAAGATCAAACGAAGTGATCTTAGTGTTTTTGAAAAACGATTTATCACACTAAGTTGTTTAAGTGAAGAAAGCCAACTTACTATGTAGAAAGAACAAACATTAAGAAACACTTACGATGAATTTGTTGAAAGAAAGAGATGAGTGTTCTTGATGTTCTTGAGAAATTGAAACTTGTTCTTGCTTGATTGCTTGATTGCTTAGAGATTTATGTGAGCGTAAAGAGTGAAAAGGAATACAAGTGAGGTTTTTATACCTCGTGGTAGGAGAGAGAAAAAGGATGAGAGAGAAAAGAGCGGCTAAATTCAAACGTAATGATGAAAAAAGGAGTTCTACGCGCGTTCACGCGCCTGACACACGTAATGGGGAACAGGAAACGTCCCATTACGTGTCAGCCCAGATGAAACGTTTGTTTTATATGAAAAACTAAAAACCACCTTTTCAGGGGATGATTCCATTTTGGTGAAAGATATGTTTTATTGGAATCAGAGTACTTATCAGATAAGTACTGTTTTGGGAAAAATCCTCTTATCACATTTAATGCGATAAGGTTTCAGTAGCAGGGAGAAGAAATACTTACCTGAGAATCATCAGTATTCGGATTTTGAACCAAGATTTTGTAAGTACTGAATAGATTTATCCCCTGAAGAAGAGTTATTCAGGAGTTGTTAAGAAAAGATGTCCTGAGAGAATATTTTTATAAGGACTTTAACAACTGTTTGTCCTGAGAACTTCTATTCTTCAGGATTTAACATCCCAAGTTCACTGAGGAGCATATTAAAACGCGTCACATCCAGTGGTTTGGTAAAGAGGTCAGCAAGCTGATATTCAGTAGGGACAAAATGGAGTTCAATATCACCATTCATCACATGATCCCTGATGAAGTGATATCTCACTTCAATGTGCTTTGTCTTAGAGTGTAAGACAGGATTGTTAGCGATGGCTATTGCTGAAGTGTTGTCACAGTAGATAGGAATTTTGGAGAGTTGTATGTCATAGTCCTGAAGTTGATTTCTCAGCCACAGGACCTGAGCACAACATATTCCTGCTGCAACATATTCAGCTTCAGCAGTTGATGTGGACACAGAGTTCTGCTTCATGCTAGTCCAACTCACCAACTTGCCACCTAATAGGTGACATCCACCAGTAGTGCTTTTCCTATCGATCTTACATCCTGCAAAGTCACTATCAGAATAAGCTGTTAGATCGAACCCTGAGTCCTTGGAGTACCAAAGACCCATGTTTGGAGTTCCCTTCAGGTATCTGAAGATCCGCTTTACAGCGGTCAGATGGGATTCTTTGGGTTCAGCCTGATAACGAGCACAGAGACATGTAGAATACATGATATCAGGACGACTCGCTGTAAGATACAGCAGTGAGCCAATCATTCCTCTATAGAGAGTCACATCAACAGGTTTCCCTTTGGAATCCTTGTCAAGAGACAGAGGAGGAGCCATTGGAGTCTTCATCGGTGTACAGGATGTGAGATCAAATTTCTTCAGCATCTCATGTACATATTTACCTTGATTGATAAAGATTCCCTTTTCAGATTGCTTGATCTGAAGTCCTAAAAAGAATGTTAGTTCGCCCATCATAGACATTTTATATTCAGATTTCATGAGCAACTCAAACTTTTCGCAGAGTTTGGGATTGGTGGATCCAAAGATAATGTCATCGACATATATCTGGACAAGAAGGATATGCTTAGGATATTTCTTTAGAAATAAAGTGCTATCAATCTTTCCACGAACAAAACCTTTAGAGAGAAGAAAGGTTGAGAGGGTGTCATACCAGGCACGAGGAGCCTGTTTTAACCCATAGAGAGCCTTGTTTAACTTGTAGACGTGATCAGGGAACTTAGGATCTACAAAGCCAGGAGGCTGAGCCACATAGACTTCTTCATTAAGTTTTCCATTCAGAAAGGCATTTTTAATGTCCATCTGATAAACCTTGAAGTTCATATGTGCTGCAAAAGCTAGGAAGAGTCGAATTGCTTCGAGCCTAGCAACAGGAGCAAAAGTTTCATCGTAATCAATGCCCTCTTCCTGCCTGTATCCCTGAGCCACAAGGCGAGCCTTGTTTCGAATGATTGTACCAATCTCATCAAGTTTATTTTGAAAAATCCACTTGGAACCAATGATTGTACGTTTTCGAGGCCTAGGGACGAGAAGCCAGACATTGTTTCTGATGAATTCTGCTAGCTCTTCCTGCATGGCTGAGACCCAGGCAGGATCACGCAAGGCATCATCTATTTCTTTAGGTTCATTTTCAGAGATAAAATTTACATAAAGACAGACGTGACCAGCCTGACGTCTGGTTTTCACACCAGAAGAAGGGTTTCCAAGAACTTGATCAATGGGATGATCTTTGGTCCATCGGAGAGCAGGTGGTTGATACACCTGTCCTGAAGTAGATGCTTCATTGGATGATGGATCAGGAAGAAGATTGGTAGGAGAGGGTTCACTAACAGTGGTTTGAGAGAAGTCTTCACTGTTAGTGGGTTGATCAGGTTCAGGTGGTGTGATTTGAGAGATAGGGGTGGCATTTATGAGAGGTGGAGTGGTTATATCAGTGGGTGGTATAGGATTTTCTTCAAAACCATCAGGAAGGTCTTGAGGAGATGGATCAGCAATAGGAGGTTCAGGGACTTGAAAGAAAGAGTCAGCCCACTGATTGATTTCAGTATTATCATTTGGGTGAGGAAAGGTAGGACCCGATTCATCAAACTTGACATGAATCGTTTCCTCAATGGTTTGTCTTCGTTTGTTGAACACACGGTAAGTTTTAGAAATGGATGAGTATCCGAGGAAAATTCCATCATCAGATTTGGAATCAAACTTTCCAAGATTATCTTTGTTGTTCAGGATGTAGCAGACACAACCAAAGATATGGAGATGTTCGATTGATGGTTTCCTGTTACGAAAGAGTTCGTAAGCGGTTCTTCTGAAACGCTTGACAATCAGAGATCTGTTCTGAGTATAGCAAGCAGTATTTACGGCTTCAGCCCAGAACTGAGTGGCAAGGTTGGCTTCACTCAGCATAGATCTCGCAGCTTCAATCAACGTCCTGTTCCGTCTTTCAGCAACACCATTTTGCTGAGGAGTTCTCACAGAGGAGAAGTTTTGAGAGATACCTTTCTGTTCAAAGAAAGATTCCAGGGTACTGTTTTTGAACTCAGTCCCATGGTCACTTCTTATTGATCGAACAGTAAGGTTGTTGAGTCTTTCCATCTTCCTGACGAACAGGATGATTTCTTCAGGAGCATCACTCTTGGCACGTAAGAAGAAAACCCAAGTATATCTGGAATATTCATCTACGATTACCAGAGTATATTTCTTTCCACCAATGGATTGGACATTAACGGGTCCAAAGAGATCCATGTGGAGAAGTTGTAGTGGAGAGCTGATGGAGGAAATCTGCTTGGACTTGAAGCTAGCCCTGGTCTGTTTTCCTTTCTCACAAGCTGAACAAAGAGATTCCTTTGTGTAGCGAAAGTCAGGAAGACCAATAACCAGGTTGTTGATGCAGAGTTGATTCAGCGTCTTGAAGTTGAGATGAGAGAGACGCTTGTGCCAGAGCCAATTCATATCAGTGGAAGCACGTGATACGAAACAGAAGTTATCAGTGGAAGTATTCATGTTGATGATGTAGATATCTGCATGTCTAACACCAGTGAGAATAACTTCCTTTCTCCTGTTCTTGACTTTGCACTTTTTCTTTGAGAAAGAAACTTTGTGATTCTTATCACATAGTTGACTGATGCTAAGAAGATTGTGCATCAGGCCTTCAACATAAGCAACTCGTTTGAAAGTAGTTACTCCGTTGGTAAGAGTGCCATACCCTCGGGTTTGGCCTCTACCGTTTCCGCCAAAGGTCACAGCAGGACCTCTTTCTTCACGGTAGTTAGTGAGGACAGATTTAGACCAGTCATATGTCGAGAGCATCCACTGTCCAAGTACCAGATGCCCTTATCCTGAAAAGATTAGAGTTTAAGTTTTCTTTGGTACCCATAGAACTATGGATCCAGAAGTATCAGTAGGACTGGTTGAGTCAGTGTCAGCCTTTACTGAAGTATCAGTACAGGAGGCTGGAGTCTTGACTGAAGGAACAGTCTTGACAACCTTCTTTCCTTTGACTGATTTCTCAGTCTTGGGAATCTTCTTTACCTTAGCTGATTTTTCAGCTTTGGTAGCATCAGGACACTTACTCGCAATATGGTCATTTAATCCACAGTGATAGCATTTGCGGTAAAGAAAGCGTTTTGTGGGGTCCATTAAGTTTTTGAACTTCAAGTGAGCAGGACCTGCACCAAGTATGCCTTTAGCATTTGACAGAGGAGGAATTGGAGTCTTCTCCTTAGTCGTTTGCTTCAGGTCAATCTTCAGTCTAGGAGCAGGACTCTGAGAAAGAGACTTAGTTCCAGAGACTGAAGGACCACCACCCAGAACTTTGTTCTTGGGTTTAGGACCCTTGGTCTTTGAAGGTGTTTCAGTTTTGGATTTATCCTTAACTGTATTCTTTTTGCTCTTAGGAGCACCTTCAGGGTGAGTGTTAAA
Source organism: Centaurea solstitialis (assembly GCA_030169165.1). NCBI lineage: Eukaryota > Viridiplantae > Streptophyta > Magnoliopsida > Asterales > Asteraceae > Centaurea > Centaurea solstitialis. Next base: position 33,649,598 of record CM058046.1, read on the forward strand.
AGAAGAAGAAGGAGAGTTTTCAGAAGCATTAGGAATGGGAATAGAAGAAACAAATTTTCCAAATTTTAGCATGGAACTTTCATACTTAGTTTCTTCATACTTGTATCTATGAGTGAATCCAAGACCTCTTTTGCTTTTGTCAGACCTCCCTGAAGCTAATATTTCATCAACTTTTTCAGAGGCGTCACTCCATCCTTTGATGGTGACTTTTTCAGCATTTAATTGAGCAAGGGCTTTTTCTTTGGCAGCAAGAGCCAATTCTCTTTCAATACATAGAGTTTTGTTTACAGTGACCTGGTCCTTATAATTTTCTTCCAAAATGGTAAGCTGTTTTATTTTTTCTTGACATTCTTTGAGTTGTCCTCTAAGATCAATATTCATTTTTTCAGCAGAGGTTTTACCATTAAGGGCTTTGTAAAGATCGAGAGTGACCAGGTCCAACTGAGTTAAGCTTTCAAGAGGGATGAGAGGAATAGGTACCTGACTGGAAGAATCAGTCGCAGAGGTGGAAGCTTCAGGAGTTGTGGAAGAAGAAGCTTCAGGATCCTGAGGAGGAATCTTTTTAGGAACCTCTTCTATCTTAGCCATGAGAGCTAAGGTAGGTTCCTCAATAATGGCCATCAGTGCCACTTGAGTATCTTCCTCATCAGATGAGTCATCAGAGGAGACATCATCCCAGTCGCAGTCTTCTGCGATTAAACCTTTGCCTTTACGCTGAGTTTTCATCTTTTTGTATTTTTCTTTCAGGCGCTGGTATTTGGGATTCTTAGAAGAAGATTTAGCAGAGGAGGGAGCAAACTGACTTTTCCTGTACCTGCAATCATTAGCAAAGTGTCCTTTGCCCTAACAATTGTAGCAGATAGCAGTAGCCTTATCAACAGGGTCTGATTTAGGCTTGTCAGTAATAGTAAGATGTTTCTTTTTGTGGAAGTTTCCCTTTTTGGCAAACTTCTTGAAAGATCTGGTTAAAAGAGCAAGAGATTCATTGAATTCAGGATCTTCTGACATGTCAAGTCAGAAGATTCTAATTCAGTAATAGTTACTGAAGAAGAAGCAGTAGCAACAGGAGGAACTGAATCAGAAACCAATGCAACAGATGTGCTTTTGGATTCTTTAGAATCTCTTATGAGATTCTTTTTCAGTTTCTTCTGTTGTTCTCGGTTAAGAAGAATACCGTACAGCTCACTTAGTGTGAGTGTCTTTATGTCTTTTGACATAGTTAAGCAGGAGGTGTAAATTTCCCAATGTTCAGGAAGAGCTTCCATGAACTTGGTAACCACCTCAGAGTTAGAGTAGGTAGTACCGATGGTCTTCAGATCAATCAGAAGACAGTTGAATCTCTGATGTAGCTGGGAGAGAGTTTCATCCTTTTGATGAATGAAGCTTTCATACTGTCGAACCAAGAAAATCTTTCTTGATTCCATGAGAACAGCAGTACCTTCATATTGAACACAAAGAGTGTCCCATATCTCCTTAGCAGAGCGAAGGTGACAGACAGAGTGGAATACATCGTCAGGAAGTGACATGGCAATGAGAGACCTAGCCTTAGTGTCAATGTTGACCAGGCGTCTGTCTTCATCATTCCAGTCAGTTACGGGCTTCACCAGCTGCCTTTCAGGAACAGCTGGTTGGCCACCAGCAGCAGGAATGGGGTGGACGGTTTGTGTAGGCACATGTGGTCCATTTTCCAGAAAGTATGGAATCTGGGGATCAGAACCAGAGAGAAAGAGTTCCATCCTGGTTTTCCAAAGAGAGAAGTTGTCTTTGTTGAACCGAGGAGGCTTTCCAGCAGAGCCGGTATCAAAGTAGTTATCCTTAGCTTGAAGAGCCATAGAATAAGAAGAGAGGATCACAAGATTTTTCTAAGAAGAAAATGAGAGCTTGTATCTGCTCTGATACCACTTGTTGGTCCCAAGTAGGTGACCTTCAAGCAAGGATGGTGTTTGGGATTATAGAAGGGGGGGGGGTTGAATATAATCACACAATTTTCACTTTTAAATTCTTGTTATATTAACAATATGAATTTACAGATTGTTGCGGAAATAGAAAAGACTAATAGTCTAAACTAAACAATCTAAGTTCTTTCACTATGCACTAAGTGAGAAGAGAATAAAGAAAGAAGATAGAGGGAATAAGAGAGAAAGGACTTGAGTATTTTTGGATGAAGAAGAAGTATGGAGAACATCTCTTCACGTCCTATTTATACTCCATGCATTAAATGCATGCAGACCTACTATTGTGACGTGTCACAATGTGAGTGGTCTGTTGTACTATTTACTATAAACAAGTACTCTTTGCATGGTGTGCAAAAGAGGATGTTTGTAAACAGTTGCCTTGAGGTCTGATAAGTACGGAGGGAATAGTAAAGTAACTGCCCTTATGTACTATTGTGTCAGTAAAGGCGGATAATCCTTTTGTGCATTAGACTAAGACATTGTTCTAATCCTTCAGGATCAGGATACTGATCAGTGACTAGAGTCCTGAAACTGAGGAAGTTCAGGGTCACGTGTATCCTGATGAATCTTCAGGATGTCATACGATAGTGAACAGACTGCTATCACTGAGTTCCGTCTTCAGATCACGAGCATGCTGTTCCTGTCATCAGCTATTTCTTCGACGTTGCTGATGGTTCTTTATGTATGATCTTAATGTCTTCAGGAGGAGGTCTTTACTTCAGTGGACAGGATCAGTAAACTGCAGAACAGGCTCGTTAGTCTCCTGATCCTGATCCTGAAATCTATAAAGTTAAGTTACAGCATAAGTAACATGGAATAACACTGAACAGACTCAGTGATAATTCCTCAAGCTATAACAGAAGTAAAAACCTATTCACTAAGTAAAGATTCAGGATCATTATCATTTCATCAGGTCTTAGGAGAGCTGGATCAACAAGGTCTAACTTGTAAGCGACTGGTCTGATTCTTTCCAGTATCTCAAATGGTCCAATAAATCGTGGACTCAGTTTTCCCTTCTTCCCAAAACGTAGTAATCCCTTCCATGGTGATACTTTCAATAGCACTTTATCACCAACTTGGAATTCCAACGGTTTCCTATGGTTATCTGCATAGCTTTTCTGGCGATCCCTGGCTACTTTCAGTCTCTCCTGGATCGTCTTAATCTTGTCCGTTGTTTCTTGAACAATATCTGGCCTTGTCAGTTGTCTATCACCAACTTCCAACCAACTGAGCGGTGATCTACACTTGCGTCTGTATAACGCTTCGTACGGCGCACACTGTATACTTGTATGATAGCTATTGTTGTAGGAAAATTCGACTAATGGTAAGTGATCATCCCAGCTACCTCCAAATTCCATCACGCAAGCACGCAACATATCCTCCAAAGTTTGTATAGTCCTTTCCGTTTGCCCATCAGTTTGAGGATGATAAGAGGTGCTTAAATCTAACCTTGTGCCCATCGCCTTTTGTAGCGACTGCCAGAATCGCGAGGTAAAGCGGCTATCTCTGTCTGAGATAATCGAAATAGGTACTCCATGACGCATAAAAATTTCATTGATGTACAGTTGTGCGAGTCTTTCCATGCTAAAGTCTTCCCGAATAGGCAAAAAATGTGCAGATTTGGTGAGTCGGTCCACAATTACCCAAATCGAGTCATTACCCTTTTTGGTTCTGGGCAATTTGGTCACGAAATCCATTGAGATCTGCTCCCATTTCCATTTTGGAATTTCTGGCTGCTGTAAGAGACCAGATGGTTTCTGATGTTCTGCCTTGACTTTTGCACAAGTCATACATTTGCTCACATATAGTGCCACATCCTTCTTCATTCCAGGCCACCAGTAGTGCTCCCTTAATCCTTTATACATTTTATCAGCTCCTGGGTGCACTGAGTACTTCGCTTGATGTGCTTCGTCCATGATTGTTGATCTTAAATGGTCTACTTTCGGTACCCATACTCTATCCTTGAAGTAACGTACTCCGTCTGGTCGCACTTCAAATTCTTTTTCTAATTGATGCAGAGTTTCATCCTTTAGATTCTATGCCTTTAAAGTTTCTTCCTGAGCTTTGAGAATCTGCTTTCTCAAACTTGTTTGCACTAACATTCCCATAGCTCGTGCTCTTGATGGTTTTACCCTTTCTTTCCTGCTCAGAGCATCAGCTACCACATTCGCCTTTCCTGGGTAATACTTTATTTCACAATCGTAATCATTAAGTAGCTCAACCCATCTTCTCTGCCTCATATTTAACATCTTCTGATCAAGGATGTGCTGAAGGCTCTTGTGGTCGGTGAAGATAGTGCATTTCGTGCCGTAGAGATAGTGTCTCCAGATTTTCAGTGCAAACACCACAGCCCCAAGCTCCAAATCATGAGTTGTGTAATTCTTTTCATGGATTTTCAGCTGCCTTGATGCATAAGCGATAACTTTGTCTTTCTGCATCAGTACACACCCTAAGCCTTGATGTGATGCGTCGCAGTACACCACAAAATTATCCGTTCCTTCTGGTAATGCCAAGATTGGTGCGTTACACAACTTGTGCTTAAGTGTCTGGAATGCTTCCTCTTGTTTTTCTCCCCAAACAAATTTCTTGTCTTTCTGTGTTAGAGTCGTCAATGGTTGCGCAATCTTGGAGAAGTTTGCGATGAATCACCGGTAGCAACCTGCCAATCCAAGAAATTGTCGAATCTCCGTTGGTGTCTTCGGGGCTTCCCACTTTTTGATGGCCTCTACCTTTGCTGGATCAACATGGATTTCTTTTTCATTTACTACATGACCGAGAAAATGCACCTCACGTATCCAAATTTCACACTTTGAAAACTTGGCATACAGCTTTTCGGTTTTGAGTAACTCCAGTATCAACCTCAAATGTTGCTCATGCTCCTTCTTATCTCGTGAATAAATCAAGATATCATCTATAAACACAATTACAAACTTATCTAGGTATGGTCGACATACCCTGTTCATCAAATCCATGAAAACTGCTAGAGCGTTCTTTAAACCAAAAGACATGACCAGGAACTCGTAATTGTTAGGAATTATGTGCAGAAGTTGACAAACCAGTGACCTCACATCCAATGTTATAAGACACTTGAGGGTCACACCTGTGAGGATCTGTAAATCAAATAAGATAAATCCCAGTTTGGAGAGATTAGGTTTATAATAGTTAATTATAAACCAATTGGGTATTTTATGGAAGAAAACTCAAAGATAGAGGATTCAAATGGTATATATATATATATTTATTAGATAAATAAATATATATATAGATTATGTATTTAAGATAAATAAATACATAATAGAATATTAATTAATAAAAGAGATAATTATCAAGTTTAATGGAAATCCTTTTCTTTGGGGAAAAGAAAAAATAATTACCATAGATAATTATCAGTATTATATGGAAACTAGGAAACCTAACCTTATAAATAAAGGCTTTAGGTTTACCAGTTATTCATTCAATTAATCCAATCAACTATCAGAAAAATCCTCTCTCTCTTCTCTCTAAAACCGGCGCCGATTTCTATACTCACGGAGTTCGTTTTTCGGTTATCATCACGTGACAGCTAGTTCGTGATCTCGGGATTTCAGCCAACTAGAAGGTATTTGTCTGATCGATCACGGGTGGATTAAGCTCAAGCTATCCAGGTAAACAAATCAAACCTTCTTGTAGGATTAAAATAACTAAATTGATTAAGATCGCTAGAATGTTTCGGGTTTTAATTCTTATCGCTTCCGTACAAATCAAACCAGTTAGGTTTGATCAGTTAAACTTTCGGGTCAGTTTGATCAAAAGTTTTGTAGTGTTTCTCATCCAGTTAGGATTGAGACTCACAGGATCTCGTGTCAGTTTGATAGGAGGATCACACTAAAACCCAACAGTGGTATCAGAGCTATGGTTAAAATCATTTAGTTTTTATCAGTTTATCAGTTTATGTGATCCGTTAAAATTAAATTGTTTCTTGCGTATCAATCTTTATAAAAATCTGATTTTTATTGAGCTTAATTGTTTACATAAATTTTTTTGATTTTTATATTAAAAGTTTATCGTATGAAAAACTGAATCCGAATCAATCACTTGGTGGCCGTTTGCCACCAAGTGTAAACCACCGAGGCCAAACCACCAGATCGGTGGTGGCCGTGAACGGTGGCCGACCGCCGTAGCCACACCACAGATTGGTGATGGTGACGAGTGGTAGTGGCCGTAACCACAAAAGCGGCGGTGGTGGTCGTATCAAACCACGCCACCAGATCAGTGGTGATGGGCGTCTCATGATCGCACAATTAGCCGGAAAAACAACCGACCGCAACCGGACCATCAGATAGGTGGGGCCGTGCGATGGTCGAATGGTGGCCAAACCACCGTGGCTGAACCACCAGCAAGGTGGTGGCAGCGGTTGCGATGACCACGCCAAACCACCAGTTTGGTGGTGGCCGGCAGTTTCAAAATCGCACGCCAGCGGTGGTGGATGGCGATGGTTCTAGTCAACCAAGCAAGCCGTAGCAGCCGACGACGGTGGTGACAATTGCGTTACCATTGTTGCTGGTCGATGGCGGCGATAGCAACGGTTGTTGGCCGATCACCACCTATGGGTGGTGGTTATCGGCGATAGGTGGTGGCGGCGTTGAATGCCTCCAATTGCCACACATGGATCGCCACCAGATCGGTGGTGATCGGTGGCGTTGTGCGACACCGGTGATAACCAGCGGTCACACCCGCATTCAGCGGAGGACCGAACTACGGCGGCTGGACAAACCACACGGTGGTGGCGATGGCTGACGGAGCTAACTCGATCGAAACCGCACCACCAGGAAGGTGGTGGCGGATGGACTGTGATCACGCGACGGTGATGGTGGCGTTGTTCCCGCTGCCGTCATCGCCGGGTGGTCGCACGGTGACCGAAAACCACCGTGTTGGTGGTGGTTATCAACAAACGCGGTGATGGCGGCGCTTTGTGGAGACGGAGGCGGCGGGGTGATCAGTGGCATTGGCCGGTGGTGGCTAAAGCAGCGACAGACGGCGGCAGCCGACTGCTGTCGTCGGAATCATCATCGTCGGTCACCCGGTGATGATGATGATCGCTGAGGCCTTCGCGGCGCGAGCAGGCCTGAGACAAGGGTCCTCGCGGCGCGAACGGCTTTCACCCTTCGCGGCGCGAGCAAGGCTGCCAAGCCATCCATCCAGGGTTTTTCGTCAGTCTAGGCCAAGTTTAGTTGTCTGGCCCAAAGCCCAGTATATTTTGGACCAAGTCATGGCCCAAAAGGGTTTGTTTGGTTTTAAGCTTTTTTATCCAAAATTAATTTTTATTTAAATAATTTTTATTTGGAAAAATTTTAAAATCTGTGTTGTCAAACCAGTAATTTGACCCGATTGGTCAAATGAGCCTTGTGTCGTGATTCGACCAGTTGGTCAAATCACAACATAGTTTATAGGCCAGTGTTTTAATATTCAAACCAGTTGGTTAATAAATATTTTATAAAATTGTTTTCTCGTTTTATAAAATAAATTTATCGTTTATAAATCTTATTTTATAAAATAATTTTGGACTTATAAAACAGCTAGTTTTATGAATAAGTTAAAACCAGTTTTTTACGAAAAGTGAAATAAGATAATTTTAACGGATCTACTTTTGTTTTACAAATTATTACAAGTTGCTTGATTATATGCAATATATAAATGCATGGTTGTTATATATACCTGTGAGTGTATATATGTTAAGAATATAGTGTTTGCCAACTTAGACCCTTGACTTGTTTACGGGGAGGCCTGCGTGCCATTTACAACCCTTATTGTAAAAATGACCTTAGGATAGTAGTTTTATTTTCTTTGGGATTTCCATCAAAAGGTGCCGAGGCCAGTGGGAGCACGCGAGAAGAATAGAGTATTCGTTCCGGAGTCCCAACGGAGATGCCAAAGCCAGTGGGAGGTTCGCAAAGAAAAAGGAGTACTATAGTAATAGGTCATTTAGGGGTCCTTAGGAATACAGTTGGCAAAACTATAATCTGTTTTTAACTGCGTGGTTGTGATATTAATGTGTCTGTAGTTTTTAATAGAGAGACCTTTTAAAACTAAATAATATCACAAGGAACATGGGTTTTTAATTTAAAATTGCCAAATTTTCAAACCTTTTTAAAACGGTAAATTTTATTAAAAAACCTTACAAAATGATTGTTTTCGTAAGTTGACAAAAACAGTTAGTTTTAATCAACTATTATGCTATCAAAACAGTTAGTTTTGAATTAGCAAGTGGCCTTAAAACAGTTAGTTTTAGAAGGCGTGTGTATTTGAAACAGTTAGTTTAAAAACACAAGTAACCCTCAAACAATCAGTTTTTCAAAACACTGGAAATTAAAAGATTTTTCAAAATTAAATCAAAACCCCGAAAAATCATAGATCAGTAGTGCAACCCACTTTGGGGCACCTCCGGCGTAAGGTACGCGGGCGTTGGAAGTGAGTACACCTTGAACATCCGCGTTCAAACCGAAGCTAGGAGGGGATTACATGACTCTGCGCATTATTTCCGGGTGGTACCGGCCAGAGTAAAGTGTCCAAGTCACAAAATGGTGAGATCTATTTTGGTTCTGATAAGTTTACCGGGTGGTACCGGGCCAAAATGCACTTAGAGGGACTGAAACATGTACAGATAGTTATCGTTGTCCCGAAAAGATCTAGGAGTCATATCAGTTAAATATGATTGGTAAAAGTCCTTACCTACCGAAATAATACGACCTGGTGGAGCAAGAACATTTCGCACATCAGGGCGTATGAAATGAAGGATCCTAGTCCAATAAATTGATCATTTAAGGGTTTATTGATATTTATTGGATATAGTCTATTTACAGTTGTTAAAACCAATGTTTTTTTTAAATGTTTAGATGGCAAACACAGTAACCAACACAAACAATCTTTCTCTCCGCTCCATTCTCGAGAAAGATAAGCTCATTGGTCCTAATTTCCTTGACTGGGAGCGCAATCTGATGATTGTGCTCAGACATGAAAGGAAGTGGTATGTCTTGGAAGAGCCTCTGGGAGAGGCCCCTCCAGCAAATGCATCGGCTGCTGTCAGGAACGCTCATAAGAAGCATTCCGATGATTTGCTGGATGTTGGTTGTCTTATGCTTGCAACTATGAGTCCGGATCTGCAAACAGGGCTCATAAATACGAATGCTTATGACATGATCCGCCAATTAAGGGACATGTTCCAAACGCAAGCACGCACAGAACGTTATGATGCCACTAAGGCATTCAACGAGTGTAAGATGATCAAGGGGACCTCAGTAAGTGACCATGTCATGAAAATGAAACGACACTTGGATCACCTAGAAAGGCTCGGGCACCCAGTTCCGTTGCAGTTGGCAACGGATACGATTCTCAATTCACTGTTAGATGATTACAAGCCCTTTGTGATCAACTACAATTTGAATAACATGGAGAAGACAATAGCTGAATTGCACTCCATGCTAAAGACAACTGAATTGAATATGGGCGCCAAGAACAAAACGAAAGATGTACTGATGGTGAGAGATGGAGGGGTGAAAAAGAAGCATGGGCATGGAGGCACCAGCAAAGGGAAGGGTCCGGTTCAAGCCGTCCAGAGTGCACCCAAGGTTCGTGAGAATGGTGAACGCAAGGGCAAGGGCAAGAAGGTTAAGCCTAACAAAGCTAGGACCGAGAATCGCTGCTTCACGTGTAATGAAGTCGGTCATTGGAGGCAGAACTGCCCAAAGCGTCATGAAGCAGGTATATAAACCTCAGATATTTATGACTGCTTTAAAATCTGTCACTAGTGTACTGATACCTAGAGCAAATGTCTATTGCAGGTGGTCAGAAGTGAAGAGCCCAGGAGTTGCTAAGGATCTTATATGCTAGTTTATTTCAGTTCTAGTCAAGACAATTTTATTTTTGAGCTTATGTTTTAAAACAATTGTTTTTGGATGGTTATATTTAAATTTTATGGTTTTAAATTTAAAAGTTATTATCTTGACATTGAAATATCTGTTGTGCATGATAAATCTGATTGATTTAAAAGATCCTAGATATTATCTATCACAATTAGAAAGTTGCTTTAATAGTTTTAAATTAAAGTAATTCTATATGAAAACAGTTAAAAGCACAAAGTACTATTTTATAGGAATGTGTTCTTGAAATAAAACATTTATGAGTAAAGGATTATGAAAGCATTTTATGATCAAATTAATTACTCAAATGTTTTAAAGAGAATTTAGGATTTTTATATCAGTATTTATAAAACTAAGAAAATTCCAAGTTTTGAATTTAGGGTTTTATGAAATCCAGTTAAGTTTTATAAATAATAAAATTCTCAAGTGTGTTACTTAAAATAGAATTGATTGATCAAAGTTCTTGACTAAATCAATAGTTAAAATTTTGAGTGACAGTTGGTTTTCATATAAGTCAGTGGGAGCCCAGTTAATTCTCTATCTAGTTTAAGATAAAGAATAGATGATATAATTATTGATTAAATATATATCTAGGAATTCATAATCCAGGTAGGATGTGAATTTATGAGACATATAATATACCTTTCAGTCAAAAGGTAAGGTAAAAGTTTCTAAGTCTTTGAAACGAATTAAGAGTCATAAATGACTTGAAGAAAATCAATAGTTAAGTTGTGTTGAATATTTAAAGATAGGATAAAACCAGTGAAACTTGCCAGTTTGGCAAAATGAATATCTTATCAGATTTCAGGAAGAAATCACTTATCTACACAGCAACTAAGGAAAAGTTGCAGTTTAGCCTTACATATTCAGGGTAACTAGGAGTTTTTCCAGGTCTCCAAGTTCAGGGAATATGGTAAGTGAAGAAGTCTGATCTTGTTTAAAGTGTTTGCAAAACAAGGATTAGCACAATCAAGTAGATTGTATCAAAAGATACAAACTTGAATTGTTTTTGGTTGTTATTTTGATTAATTTGGTAAACATTAATCAAAGAGTCTAAACTAAAGAAAGGTGATACTTTATTTTAGACCAGTATTTAACAAACGTTAAATAGACACTGTAAAAGTAATTAAGAAATGTTATTAATTTTGTTATTATTACAGAGTGTAATATGGACTATACAAAATTAGTTTCTTTATCACTTTTATATTTTGCATGTTTTATAATCCAGGAATGAAACTAGTTTCCAGTTTTTCATTCAAAAACTTGTCCGTGACAACTTATCATTGTGGAAACTTGATAGGGAGTTAAAGTCATTGTGGATTTTTGGGTAGTTATGATCAGTCGTTGAATAACAACTACAAGTGTTGTAGACCAAAAGTTGCACAGATATTCGATAGAGTAGCGAATATTGGACGTGATCCGCGGTTGAGATTACTTCTTGGAAATCGTCATAAGTAAATCTCACAGTGGTTGTCCCTATCACCTGAGGTATCTGGTTTGATATCATGAGGACTGCTGGATACTTAGTGCGTTCAACCGCTACGCCGTAACAGGGTGGCTATAAAGGACGTGACTAGATTCAGCGGAAGGCGTGGTGTTAAATGCAGATATGCAAGATGGGATTTGCACCTCTTCTCCAAAGAGAGATATTTTTGGGCCCCTTGACTGACTGAATATACTGATGAAGTGCATGGCCATGCCCAAACGAACTGATTAGTTCTTTGTCATTTACCTATCAGTTGAGGTCGGATAGTCAAGAAACATAATCTTGAGTATTTAAGAGTTGACTTATTCCAAGCTCATACTCAAAGATGAAATATCGTGATGCAAAGGGAAAAGCCAAGATATACCCGTTTTATGAACAGTAGTTTCATAAAAGATGTTTCCTTCTGGAAATAAGTTATCACCTATCTGGGTATAAGAGTTCTTGTAACCTGGTTAGCCTAAGTGCCTGTCTAGGGGCCTCCTTAGGTCCGTGTGGTCAAAAACGGTATTGCCAACTTGCACAAGTGGGAGTCTGTTAGGAATTATGTGCAGAAGTTGACAAACCAGTGACCTCACTGTTAGGAATTATGTGCAAAGTTGACAAACCAAGTAATTACACATCCAACGTTGCAAGACACTTGAGGGTCACACCTGTGAGGACCTATAAGTCGAACAAGTTAGATGAAACCCCGAAATGGAGAGTTAGGATTTATAATAGTGTATTATAAATCAATTGGGTAATTACAGTCAGAATTACCAAAGTTGGAGGGTTATTAATTAATTAGGATATTATATATTTATTAGATAAATAAATATATAATAGTTAATTAATAAAGTGATATTTATATATTAGATAAATATATATAACTATAATTATCATATGGAAATTCTTTTCCAGTTATTTAAAAAGGAAAAAGGATTAGAGATAATTATAAAAGGAAACTGAATCTCATACAAACTGTATTTTTCCTCCATATAAATAAGGCTTATGGGTTAAGGAAAAAGCTAAGCTTTTCAACTAAGAAAATCAGTTTCAGTTTCCCTCCTCCTCTCTCTCTCTAACCGGCGCCGAATCCCCCCCCCCCCAGTCGGATTCCAGTTTTCGGTTGTTCGGGTTTTTCATACAGTTCAACTAGAAGAACGTTCGTTGGTCGATCACTGGTGGACTATTCTCAAGCAATCCAGGTAAATTGATCTAATCCAAACCATTAGGATTAAAACTAGAAACGATTAAAGATCATTAGGCTTTTAAAGGGTTTTTAGCTTTTATCGCTTCCGCATAAAGATTGAAACAGTGAGTTTTTGATCACGTAAGGTTTTATCAGTTTGATTAACCTATGAGATTTATCAAACCAGTGAGGTTCGTTAGATCTGTCTTAATCCTCGAGTCAGTTTGATCCGAGGATACCCACAAAAACCCAACAGTGGTATCAGAGCCATTGTTAAAATCGTTTTAGTTTTTTATCAGTTTATCTGTATATGTGTGATCCGTTAAAATCATTGTTTAAAAATCTAATCTTTATATGGTTTATAAATTTTTGTTTTTAAACTTTGTTTATCGTTCAATTAATCATACCCGAAATATCAACAAACCAAAGATCGGTGGCCATAACCGAACCACCAGCGTGGTGGTAGCAGCGTTGGTTGTCGACCCAAACACCGGCCAAGACCACCAGCCTGGTGGTAACGGCGGCGGCTGTTGCTGCTCGCACGATCGATGGCCGCACCGCGCATAGCGGTGGCGGCTTCTGGCTGCCGTGTCCAGACCGAACACACCACAGTGGTGGAGGCGTCGGTTGTAATCACCGCCGGTAGGCGGTGATAGTGGGTTTTATTCAATTCGCCGTAAAAACCACCAGGCACGATCGCCGGCAAAACCGCATCAAGCGGTGGCGACGGACGCCCAGCCAAACCACCAGAGAGGTGGTGGCAGCGATCTCGTGACTACCGAACCAAACCACCAGATTGGTGGTGGCAGGCGGTAGACGGTGGTAATGGTGGCTGAGATCGACGACCTTAGTGAACAGCGGCTTTGGCCGATTAAACCGTAAACCACCAGGCCAACCGCCGGCTGCCCTAAGGCCGAGCCAAGGCGGTGGCGATGGCTGTTCGATCGCCGAGTGATGGAGGATGGCGGCGTTTTCGCGACCGCCAAGCCAAACCACCATCAAGGTGGTGGCGGCGTTTTGCAATAGCCACGGCCAGACCAACCAGTCCGGTGGTGGCCAGCAGTTTCGAGACAAGTTACGGTGGCGGCGGTGGCATTCTAGCTGCCGTCGTCATGGTGGTTACATGGTGGCCAAAACCACCGTATTCGGTGGTGGCGGCATCCAGTTACCGCACACGGATCACCACCGAATTGATGGTCATCAAAGGCGTCGATTGGTGGCGGTAGTAGCGTCACTATCGTTACCAATCAATGATAATGATTACGCAGTGGCCGTTCGACGAACGAACCACCAGCGTAGTGGTGGACGTTGGTTCTTGATCATGGGTCAAACCTAGGGTTTTTCCGTTCTGGGCCAGATTCTCTTATCAAGCCCAAGGCCCAGTCCTTTGGACCAAGCTAAGGCCCAAGAGGGGTTTATCAGTTTTTGTTGCTTTATCCAGATTAATCGTTTTAGAATAATTTTGTATAATGTTTTATCAAACCAGTTATTTTGACCAGCCTGGTCAAACAAGTTTAGTATTGTATCTTGACCAGCCAGTCAAGCGCGAAACGGTTTAAAATTCACTCATTTTAAAGATGATCAATTTGTTTGGTAAAACCCGGTTTGATATATATTTTAATAAGAAGGAATTTTTAACAAATTAATTTTATTTATAAAACAGTATATCTATAAAATAAACAAAACTGATTTTAGTTTTGATTTATAAAACTGTTGTTTTTATGAATCAGTTTAAAACTAAGTTTTACAATAATTGAGACAAGATAATTTTAACGGATCCAGGTTTATTTCTCGTAATTATAATATTGCTTTTATTATACTGCGTATATATATATAATTGCGTGATTGCTTGAGTTCTATATATGGATTTCGTTTTGATTTTACATATATATATATATACGTTATAGTATTTGCCAACTTAGACCCTTGACATATTTATGGGGAGGCCTGCGTGCCACTTGCAACCCCTTATGTAATAATGACCTTAGGATAGATATTTTATTCTTTCGGGATGACGAGGCCAGTGGGAGCTACTAAAATTCTTCATCTTACCGGAATACTAACAAAACATGGCGAGGCCAGTGGGAGCTACGCGAGTTTTGAAGCTTTTAGTATAATAGGTCATTATTGGTCCTAGGAAACGTTGGCAAAAACTATAATTGGCTACTATGTGATTAATTGTTGTTTAGTTGCATGGTTGATTGATTATTTGTGATATCTTGCATGTTAATAGTTTTAAATAAAAATTGTTATTTTAAAACTAGATTGTATCACAAAAGGTATATAGGTTTTATAAGTTTCTTCAAACTTTTCAAATCGATAGTTTTTGTTTTAAAACCTATAAATGATTGTTTTAGATAAAAGGCAAGTTGACAAAAACAGTTAGTTTTAATCAACTAGGTGTGCTATTAAAACAGTTAGTTTTAATTAGCAAGTAATTTTAGAACAGTTAGTTTTAAAATTGCATGCATGTTTGAAACAATTAGTTTAAAACGTAAGTAGCCTTTATAACAATCAGTTTTTCAAAAGCCTGGAAGTAAAGTTTTTCAAAACCCCGAAAATCATAGATCAATAGTGCAACCCATCTAGGGGCACCTTCGGCGTAAAGTACATAGGCGTTGTAAGTGATCACACATTCAACGTCCGTGTTCAAACTGAAGCTGGAGGGGTTACATAACTCTGCGAATTATCTCCGGGTGGTACCGGCCAGAGTATAGTGATCAGGTCCCCAAAATGGTGAGATCTGTTTTGGTACTATTATGTTCACCGGGTGGTACCGGGCCAAAAAGCACTAAGAGGGACTAAAACATGCACAGGCAGTTGCCATAGTCCCGAAAAGATCTAGGAGTCATGTCAGCTAGACATGATTGGTAAAAGTCCTTACCTACCGAAATAAATACGGGTCTGGTGGAGCAAGAACATTACGCACATCAGGACGTATGAAATGAGGATCCTAGTCCAATAAATTGATCATTTAAGGGTTTATTGATATTTTATTGGAAATTAATCTATTTACAGTTGCTAAGACCAAAAGTTTTATTTTGTGTAGATGGCAAGCACTGTTACCAGCACTAATAATCTTTCCCTCCGATCTATCCTAGAAAAGGATAAGCTGATCGGCTCTAATTTTCTCGACTGGGAGCGCAATTTGATGATTGTGCTCAGACATGAGAGAAAATGGTATGTTCTAGAAGAGCCTCTTGGGGAGGCACCTCCGGCAAATGCTCCGGCTGCTGCCAGAAATGCCCACAAGAAGCACTCGGATGATCTCCTTGATGTCGCCTGTTTGATGCTTGCAACTATGAGCCCAGATCTGCAAGCAGGGCTCATAAATACAAATGCTTATGACATGATCCGCCAGCTGAGGGACATGTTCCAGACCCAGGCTCGTACAGAACGTTATGATGCCACCAAAGCATTTAATGAGTGCAAGATGGTAAAAGGGACATCAGTAAGTGACCATGTCATGAAAATGAAACGGCACTTAGATCATCTGGAGAGGCTTGGTCATCCTGTTCCGTTGCAGCTAGCAACAGACACCATACTCAATTCACTGTCAGAAGACTACAGGCCCTTCGTAGTCAATTACAATATGAATAACATGGAGAAAACAATAGCAGAGTTGCACTCCATGCTTAAGACAGCTGAACTGAATATGGGGAACAAGAACAAGACCAAGGATGTCTTGATGGTAAAAGACGGAGGGGTTAAAAAGAAGAATGGGCAAGCTAGCACCAGTAAAGGAAAAGGACCAGTCCAGGCCATCCAGAGTGCACCCAAGAAAGGCAAAGGCTAGGGCAAGGGCAAGAAGGTTAAGCCAAACAAAGCTAGGACCGAGAATCGCTGCTTCATATGCAATGAGATCGGTCATTGGAGGCAAAACTGCCCTAAGCGTCATGAAGCAGGTATGTAAACCTCAGAAAATTTATGATTGCTTTATTTTGTCACTTCTTACTTGTTAGTTTACAAGTATACTGATACCTAGAGCAAATGATTATTGCAGGAGGTCAGAAATGAAGTGAAGTGCCCATGAGTTGTTGAGGATCTTAAGTACAAGATGATTTAAGTCAAGACATTTTTGAATTTATAGTTTTAAAACAGTTGTTTTTGGGGGTTTATGTTTTAAACATTTTTTTGGATAATTATAATTTATAATTTAATGGTTTTATTTTCAAAAGTTATTGTCTTGACATTGAGATATCTGTTTGTGCTTAGTATTCTTAAATACTATATGATCCTAGTTGTTGCCTGTTATAATTACTTTAATACAATTGAAGTAATTTGTATAAAAACTATCAAAACACACGAGATTCTATAGGAATGTGTTTTGAGAATAAAAACATTTATGAATAATAGTTTTGTGATCAAAGGGAGAATTTAGAATATTAACTCAGATAGCGTTTATAACAGTATTTGTAAAACTAGAAAAAATTCCAAGTTCTGGAATTAGGATTTAATCAAATCCAGTTAAGTTTTATAAAAGAAATTCTCAGAATTAACTAATCTAGTTTGATCAAGTTTCATTGTTCAAATGTTTTAAAAAGGAGAATTCAGGATATTAACTCAGATAGCGTTAATAACAGTATTTATGAAACTAGAAAGAATCCAAGATCTGGAATTAGGATTTGACCAAATCCAGTTAAGTTTCATAAAGGGAAATTCTCAAAGTTCATTACTTGAAATTAGGATTGACTAATCAAAGTTTTGACTAAGTCAATAGTAAATTTTGAGTAATAGTTAGTTTTTATATAAGTAAGTGTGAGCCCAATTTATTCTCTATCTAGTCTGAGATAAAAGAATAAAGGATATAATTATTGATATATCTCGGAATTCATAAATCCAGATAGGATAAGAATTCATAAGATATAATTTACCCTTTTAGTCAAAAGGATAAAAGTTTCAAGATCCTTGAAACAAAGGTCGTGACTGACTTTAAAATCAATAATTAAAGTGTTGGATTAAAATATAGGATTCCAGTAGATTTGCCAGTGTTACAAATGGAATCTGATTTCAGGTAAAAATCATTCATCTACACAGCAACTAAGGAAAGTTGCAGTCTTACATATTCAGGAACCGGAAGTTAGTCCAGGTCTCCGAGTTCATGGAATATGATAAAAGTCTAGTTATTGTTTTTATAAGGTGTTTCCAGAACAATAATTAGCAGATACAAGTAGATTGTATAAACAAACTTGTATTATTTGGTTGTCACTTTGATTAAAATGGTAAACTTTAATCAAAGGGTTTAAACTGAAGATAGGTGATACTTCATTTTAGACCAATATTTAACAAACGTTAAATAGATATTATGAAAGTTATTAAAGAAAAGACATTCAATCTTGTTATTATTACAGCGTGTAATATGGACTATACAAGATTGATTTCTTTATCACTTTCACATTTTGCATGTTTTAATATATCCAGGAATGAAATCAGTCTCCGATTTTTCATTCAAAATCTGTCCATGACAACTTATCATTGTGGGAGCATGATAAGGTGTTAAAGTCATTGTGAACTTTTAGGTAGTTATAATCAGTTGCTGAATAACAGCTACAAGTGTTGTAGACTAAAAGTTGCACAGATATTTGATAGAGTAGCAAATATCGGACGTGATCCGCGGTTGAGATTACTTCTTGGAGTGAAGTCATAAGTGAATCTCACAGTGGTTGTCCCTATCACCTGAGGTATCTGATTTGATATCATGAGGACTACTGAATTCTTAGTGCACTCAACCGCTACGCCGTAACAGGGTGGCTATAAAGGGTGTAACTAGATTCAGCGGAAGCCGTGGTATTAAAGGCAGATATGCAAGATGGGATTTGCACCTCTTCTCAGAAGAGAGATATTTCTGGGCCCATCTTGACTGACTAAGTATACTGATGAAGTGCATGGCCAAGCCCAAACGAACTGATTAGTTCTTTGTCGTTTACCTATCAGTGAAAGTCAGATAATCAAGAAAACAGAATCTTGAGTATTTAGAGTTGACACTTTCCAAGCTCATACTCACAGATGAAATATCGCGATGCAAAGGGAAAAGCCAAGATATACCCAATCAATGAACAGTAGTTTCATAGATACCAGTTCCTCACGGAATGTTTATATCACCAGTCCGGGTATAAGAGTTCTTGTAACCTGGTCAGCCTAAGTGCCTGTCTAGGGGCCTCCTTAGGTCAGTGTAATCAAAGGCGGTATTGCCAACTTGCACAAGTGGGAGTCTGTTAGGAATTATGTGCAAAGTTGACAAACCAAGTAATTACACATCCAACGTTGCAAGACACTTGAGGGTCACACCTGTGAGGACCTATAAGTCGAACAAGTTAGATGAAACCCCGAAATGGAGAGTTAGGATTTATAATAGTGTATTATAAATCAATTGGGTAATTACAGTCAGAATTACCAAAGTTGGAGGGTTATTAATTAATTAGGATATTATATATTTATTAGATAAATAAATATATAATAGTTAATTAATAAAGTGATATTTATATATTAGATAAATATATATAATTATAATTATCATATGCAAATTCTTTTCCAGTTATTTAAAAAGGAAAAAGGATTAGAGATAATAAACTGAATCTCATACAAACTGTATTTTTCCTCCATATAAATAAGGCTTATAGGTTAAGGAAAAAGCTAAGCTTTTCAACTAAGAAAATCAGTTTCAGTTTCCCTCCTCCTCTCTCTCTCTAACCGGCGCCGAATCCCCCCCCCCCAGTCGGATTCCAGTTTTCGGTTGTTCGGGTTTTTCATACAGTTCAACTAGAAGAACGTTCGTTGGTCGATCACTGGTGGACTATTCTCAAGCAATCCAGGTAAATTGATCTAATCCAAACCATTAGGATTAAAACTAGAAACGATTAAAGATCATTAGGCTTTTAAAGGGTTTTTAGCTTTTATCGCTTCCGCATAAAGATTGAAACAGTGAGTTTTTGATCACGTAAGGTTTTATCAGTTTGATTAACCTATGAGATTTATCAAACCAGTGAGATTCGTTAGATCTGTCTTAATCCTCGAGTCAGTTTGATCCGAGGATACCCACAAAAACCCAACACTCACATCCAATGTTATAAGACACTTGAGGGTCACGCCTGTGAGGATCTGTAAATCAAATAAGATAAATCCCAGTTTGGAGAGATTAGGTTTATAATAGTTAATTATAAACCAGTTGGTATTTTATGGAAGAAAACCCAAAGATAGAGGATTGAAATGGTATATATATATATATTTATTAGATAAATAAATATATATAGATTATGTATTTAAGATAAATAAATACATAATAGAATATTAATTAATAAAAGAGATAATTATCAAGTTTAATGGAAATCCTTTTCTTTGAGGAAAAGAAAAGATAATTACCATAGATAATTATCAGTATTATATGGAAACTAGGAAACCTAACCTTATAAATAAAGGCTTAAGGTTTACCAGTTATTCATTCAATTAATCCAATCAACTATCAGAAAAATCCTCTCTCTCTTCTCTCTAAAACCGGCGCCGATTTCTATACTCACGGAGTTCGTTTTTCGGTTATCATCACGTGACAGCTAGTTCGTGATCTCGGGATTTTAGCCAACTAGAAGGTATTTGTCTGATCGATCTTGGGTGGATTAAGCTCAAGCTATCCAGGTAAACAAATCAAACCTTCTTGTAGGATTAAAATAACTAAATTGATTAAGATCGCTAGAATGTATCAGGTTTTAATTCTTATCGCTTCCGTACAAATCAAACCAGTTAGGTTTGATCAGTTAAACTTTCGGGTCAGTTTGATCAAAAGTTTTGTAGTGTTTCTCATCCAGTTAGGATTGAGACTCACATGATCTCATGTCAGTTTGATACGAGGATCACACTAAAACCCAACAGTAATGACCATAACGAGTCCTAAATGCTGTCTTAGCGATGTCTTCTTCACGAACTCTCATCTGATGATATTCCGGATCGGAGATCGATCTTGGAGAAGTATGCGGCACCTTGTAATTGATCAAACAAGTCGTCGATGCGAGGAAGGGGGTATCGGTTTTTGATGGTTAACTTATTGAGTTCCCTATAATCGATGCACATCCGAAAAGATCCGTCCTTCTTTTTGACGAATAAAACTGGAGCTCCCCAAGGTGAAGAGCTAGGTCTGATAAATCCCTTATCAAGTAGTTCTAGAAGTTGGTCCGACAATTCTTGCATCTCTGATGGCGCCAGTCGATAAGGTGATTTTGCTACGGGGGCAGCTCCTGGAACTAGATCAATGTGGAACTCCACTTGTCTTTGTGGGGGTAGACCGGGTAACTCTTCCGGAAATACTTCAGGAAAATCTCGTACAACTGGGAGATCTTGAATTCGTTTCTCCTTTACCTCTTTATCCACAACATGTGCCAAAAATACCACGCATTCCTTCCGCAAATGGCTCCGCATTTTCATGTAGGATACTATCTTGATATCTCTTTTTGGTTTCTCTCCATGTACTTCGAGTACACTTTCAGACAGTGTTATAAGAACAATCTTCTCGGCACAACATATTGTTGCTCGATTATCATACATCCAATCCATACCTACGATAATATCAAAGATCCCTATCTTGATCGGGATTAGATCTATACTAAAGTCTCTTCCTACCAAACTTAGTGTGCATTTCTTGACTACTTTATTTGCCTTAACTTTCTCTCCGCTAGAATATTCAATTAGGTGTTCCTCTTTCAATTTTTGGGACCTCTTATTTATCTTGGGCCTAAATTCTAACGATACATAACTTCTATCTGCTCCGGAATCAAAAAGTACAGATGCAGGATGATTATTTAGAAGAAACGTATCTGTGACAACATCCGGATTCTGCTTGGCTTCCTCTGTCCCAATCTCAAATACTCGTCCTCGTGCTAGACCTCCTTGATTCCCTTGGTTTGCCGATCGTGCTTGAATTGCATTTGGTCCTCGGTTCAGTCTCGGGCATGTGTTTCGAAAATGGTCTAGGCTTCCGCACTCGTGACATGTTCGTTTTCCTTTGCTCCTGCAATCTTTAGCAAAATGTCCTCCTTTATTGCATTTGAGACAAATAATACATCTTCCGCTATGATGGTTGTTGCACTTATCACATTTAGGGTGGGTTCCTTTGCCTTTCTCCACCATCTGGGTTTGAACCCAAAATTCCCCATTATCTTTCGGTTCTTAACAATTCTTTCACCAGATTTATTTTTCAAGAATTCGTCCATCTTTCTCTTGCCCCTGGCTTTGTCACTCGAAAATGTTCCCGAGCGGATAGCATTGTTGGTGAGTCTAGTTGCTAAATTCACCGCAGCTTGGAGTGTTGTCGGGTTTGCTGAGGTAACATTCCCACGAATTTCTGGAGCTAAACCCCAGATGTATCTGTCAATTCAGTTCTCCTCAGGAGTTACTAGATGTGGAACCAATTTTGCTAGTTCATGAAAGCGGGCGGTATAGGAGTCTATGTCGCTTCCCATCATTTCATGATTCCACAGCTCCGCTTCCAACTTCTGGATTTCACTTCTTGGGCAATACTCTTCCTTGAGCAACTTTTTAAACTTCTCCCATGTAAGTCTGTTAGTGGCTTCCCTTCCCCGAGTTTGCACTTGTGTGTTCCACCAGGTTAGGGCTCGGCCTTGTAGTAGACAAGCAGCAAACTCTACTTTGTTCCCTTCAGTGCACTTGCTGATATGGAGGACAGACTCCATACCCTCAATCCATGTTAATAACCCAACAGCTCCTTCAGTTCCATGAAATTCTTTAGGGTTGCAGCTCCTAAAAGCTTTGTACGTGCATTCCCTATTTCCAATTGCTCCAGCTCCTAAGTTGTTTCCCTGATTAGCATTTAGACCTGCTGCCACTTGGCTAACAATTTCCGGAAGTACCGCGACTAGTTGCTCAGTCACGAGTCGTGCGATCTCAGAGTCTTCTATCCTTGGAGACATAATTCTAAGGCATAGTTCCAAATAGAAATTTGGTCATATTATTATTATTATTATTATTACTTTACACAAGGTCTACTTAACTGGGTTAAGAGTATCACATAATATAACTCTAGTGCTAGCATTTAAACACATAAATATAGCAACATACAATAATTTCGTAATCATATATTTCAATACACATAGTTCATATAAATACAAGTCCAACCTTTCCATAATAACAATTCACAACAAAAGAACATTCCCAAAAGATATCAATCAATTATAGTTTGGAATAGTTGGCTACATGCCCCAACATAAGTTTTCAAGTTTAACCATCAAAAGTCGTCAAAAGAAACTCCTTCACTATCATTATATCAGAGTCATCTCTAACGCGTCATCCCCAGATAGAATGATCCCAACAGTACCATCATGATCACTGCCACTAGCAGGTACTGAGACAGCATCCGGACAGCCCTCCTAGCAGCAATAGCAGTTTGCATAGCTCTAGTCAGGTGTTGGTTGTGTGCGTCAAGAATCTCAGTCACACTACCTAGGATGTAGCGATGATGATCCAGAGTAGATCGCTGGGAGTCCAACCCTCGTGCCATGTCTCAGACCAATCTAGCCAGCTCAGCGGTCATGCCCGGAGGGTGCCTATTGGGACCCCAGTTACCACCTGAGTAGTCTCACTCCGTGCTCCTAGTCGGGATGTCTCTCCCTCAGTCCTCGGTGGGTCGGTAAGAGTCACTCTCATAGGTAGAGGAACACTCTTCCTAGCGGTAGTCCTGATCCTTAATCCCCGTGGTGCTGGTGGAGGGATCTCAGGTGCAGATCGTGGTGCGGGTGGGGGAGGTACCGGTGCAGGAGATCGGACGGGGGTCTCGCTGGTCGTTGCATCACTATCCTCAGATGGGTCTTCCTCCTCAATAGATGGTGGGTCTTGTTGGGTTTTTGTGGGTATCCTCGGATCAAACTGATTCGAGGATTATCTCAGATCTATCAAACCTCACTGGTTTGATATAACTCATAGGTTTGAAACAAACTGTTAAAACCCACGTGATCAGAAACTCGCTGTTTCGGATCTAAATATGCGGAAGCGATAAAAGCTAAAAACCCATTAAAGCCTAATGATCTTAATCGTTTGTAGCTCTAAACCTAAAGGATTAGGTTAGATTAATTTACCTGGATTGCTTGAAACTTAGTCCATCCGTAATCAACCAACGAACGTTCCTCTAGCAGAACCGTGAAACCCGAACAACAAAACGACCCGGGGGGGTTTGTGTGCGCCGGTTTTGGGAGAGAGAAGGAGAGAGACAGAAAACTGATTTTCTCAACTGAAAAAGCTTAATGTTTCTTAACCCATAGACCTTTATTTATATGGATAAATACAACAGTTTGTATGAGATTCAGCTTCCATATAATAATTATCTCAAATCCTTTCCCTATTTAATTAGCTGGAAAAGAATTTGCCTATGATAATTATGATTTATATATATTTATATAAACCTTATTAATTAACTATTATATATTTATTTATCCAATAAATATATAATATCCTAATTAATTAATAACCCTCCAACTTTGGTAAATCTGACTGAAATTACCCAACTGATTTATAATACACTATTATAAATCCTAACTCTCCATTTCGGGATTTCATCTAACTTGTTCGACTTATAGGTTCTCACAGGTGTGACCCTCAAGTGTCTTGTAACATTGGATTGTATAATCACTTGGTTTGTCAACTCTGCACATAATTCCTAACAGACTCCCACTTGTGCAAGTTGGCAATACCACCTTTGATTATACGGACCTAAGGAGGCCCCTAGACAGGCACTTAGGTTGACCAGGTTACAAGAACTCTTATACCCAGATTTGGTGATATAAACATTCCGTGAGGAATTGGTATCTATGAAACTACTGTTCATTGATTGGGTATATCTTGGCTTTTCCCTTTGCATCGCGATATTTCATCTATGAGTATGAGCTTGGAAAGTGTCAACTCTAAATACTCAAGATTCTGTTCTCTTGATTATCTGACTTTCACTGATAGGTAAACGACAAAGAACTAATCAGTTCGTTTGGGCATGGCCATGCACTTCATCAGTATACTTAGTCAGTCAAGATGGGCCCAGAAATATCTCTCTTCTGAGAAGAGGTGCAAATCCCATCTTGCATACCTGCCTTTAACACCACGGCTTCCGCTGAATCTAGTTACACCCTTTATAGCCACCCTGTTACGGCGTAGCGGTTGAGTGCGCTAAGAATTCAGCAGTCCTCATGATATCAAATCAGATACCTCAGGTGATAGGGACAACCACTGTGAGATTTACTTATGACTTTTTCCAAGAAGTAATCTCAACCGCGGATCACGTCCGATATTTGCTACTCTATCAAATATCTGTGCAACTTTTAGTCTAGAACACTTGTAGCTGTTATTGATCATAACTACCTAAAAGTTCACAATGACTTTAACGCCTTATCATGTTCCCACAATGATAAGTTGTCACGGACAGATTTTGAATGAAAACTGGAAACTAGTTTCATTCCTGGATTAATTAAAACATGCAAAATGTGAAAGTGATAAAGAAATCAATCTTGTATAGTCCATATTACACGCTGTAATAATAACAAGTTTGAATGTCTTTTCTTTAGTAACTTTCATTTTATCTATTTAACATTTGTTAAATACTGATCTAAAATGAAGTATCACCTACCTTCAATTTTAAACCCTTTGATTAAAGTTTACCATTTTAATCAAAGTGATAACCAAAAACACGAGTTTGTTTACTTGTGTCTGCTAATTATTGTTTTGCAAACACCTCTTAAAACAATAATTAGACTTTTATCATATTCTATGAACTTGGAGACCTGGACTAACTTCCAGTTCCTGAATATGTAAAACTGCAACTTTCCTTAGTTGCTGTGTAGATGAATGATTTCTACCTGAAATCCGATTCCATTTGCAATCCTGGCAAATCTACTGGAATGCTATATATATTTTAATCCAACACTATAATTATTGATTTTTAAGTCAGTCACGACCTTTGTTTCATGGGTCTTGAAACTTTTATCCTTTTAACTAAAAGGGTAAATTATATCTTATGAATTCTTATCCTACCTGGACTTATGAATTCCGAGATATATCAATAATTATGTCTTTTATTCTTTTATCTTAGACTAGATAGAGAATAATCGGGCTCCCACTGGCTTGCATAAAAACTAACTATTACTCAAAATTTACTATTGACTTATTCAAGACTTTGATTAGTCAATCCTAATTTCAAGTAATGAACTTTGAG
Source organism: Centaurea solstitialis (assembly GCA_030169165.1). Lineage (NCBI taxonomy): Eukaryota > Viridiplantae > Streptophyta > Magnoliopsida > Asterales > Asteraceae > Centaurea > Centaurea solstitialis. The sequence goes on from CM058046.1 coordinate 33,675,297, forward strand.
AATTTCCTTTTTATGAAACTCAACTGGATTTGGTTAAATCCTAATTCCAAACCTTGGAATTCTTCTAGTTTCATAAATACTGTTATTAACGCTATTTGAGTTAATATCCTAAATTCTCCTTTTAAAACATTTGAATAAAACTTGATCAAACTTGATTAGTTAATTCTTGAGAATTTCTTTTATAAAACTTAACTGGATTTGGTCAAATCCTAATTCCAGAACTTGGAATCTTTCTAGTTTTATAAATGCTGTTATTAACGCTATCTGAGTTAATATCTTAAATTCTTCCTTTTGATCACAAAACTATTATTCATAAATGTTTTATTCTCAAAACACATTCCTATAGAATCTCGTGTGTTTTGATAGTTTTTATACAAATTACTTCAATTTCATTAAAGTAATTATAACAGGCATCAACAACTAGGATCATACAAACACTAAGCACAATCAGATATTTCAATTGTCAAGACAATAACTTTTGAAAATTAAAACCATTGAATTATAAAATATAATTATCCAAACATTTTAAAACATAAACCCCCAAAATAACTGTTTTAAAACTATAAATTCAAAAATGTCTTGACTTTAAATCATCTAGTACTTAAGATCCTCGGCAACTCCTGGGCACTTCACTTCATTTCTGACTTCCTGCAATAATCAGTTGCTCTAGGTATCAGTATACTTGTAAGCTAACAAGTAAGAAGTGACAAATCAAAGCAATCATAAATTTTCTGAGGTTTACATACCTGCTTCATGACGCTTAGGGCAGTTTTGCCTCCAATGACCGATCTCATTGCATATGAAACATCGGTTTTCGGTCCTAGCTTTGTTTGGCTTAACCTTCTTGCCCTTGCCCTTGCCCTTGCCTTTCTTGGGTGCACTCTGGATGGCCTGAACTGGTCCTTTTCCCTTGCTGGTGCTAGCATGCCCATTTTTCTTTTTAACCCCTCCGTCTTTTACCATCAAGACATCCTTTGTCTTGTTCTTGTTCCCCATATTTAATTCAGCTGTCTTGAGCATGGAGTGCAATTCTGCTATTGTTTTCTCCATGTTGTTCATGTTGTAGTTGACTACAAAGGGCCTGTAGTCTTCCGACAGTGAATTGAGTATGGTGTCAGTTGCTAGCTGCAACGGAACAGGATGACCCAGCCTCTCCAGATGATCTAAGTGCCGTTTCATTTTCATGACATGGTCACTTACTGATGTTCCTTTTACCATCTTGCACTCATTGAATGCTTTGGTGGCATCGTAGCGCTCTGTACGAGCCTGAGTCTGAAACATGTCCCTCAGCTGGCGGATCATGTCGTAAGCATTTGTATTTATGAGCCCTGTTTGCAGATCTGGGCTCATAGTTGCTAACATCAGACAGGCAACATCAAGGAGATCATCTGAGTGCTTTTTGTGGGCATTTCTGGCAGCGGCCGGAGCGTTTGCCGGAGGTGCCTCCCCAAGTGGCTCTTCAAGCACATACCACTTTCTTTCATGTCTGAGCACAATCATCAGATTGCGCTCCCAGTCAAGAAAGTTAGAGCCGGTCAACTTATCCTTCTCTAGGATAGAGCGGAGGGAAAGATTGTTAGTGCTGGTAACAGTGCTTGCCATCTACACAAAATAAAATTTTTGGTCTTAGCAACTGTAAATAGACTAATTTCCAATAAAATATCAATAAACCCTTAAATGATCAATTTATTGGACTAGGATCCTTATTTCATACGTCCTGATGTGCGTAATGTTCTTGCTCCACCTGACCCGTATTTATTTCGGTAGGTAAGGACTTTTACCAATCATATCTAACTGACATGACTCCTAGATCTTTTCGGGACCATGGCAACTACCTGTGCATGTTTTAGTCCCTCTTAGTGCTTTTTGGCCCGGTACCACCCGGTGAACATTATAGAACCAAAACAGATCTTACCATTTTGGGGACCTGATTACTATACTCTGGCCGGTACCACCCGGAGATAATTCGCAGAGTTATGTAACCCCTTCAGCTTCAGTTTGAACACAGACGTTGAATGTGTGATCACTTACAACACCTATGTACTTTACGCCGAAGGTGCCCCTAGATGGGTTGCACTACTGATCTATGATTTTCGGGGTTTTGAAAACTTTATTTCCAGGATTTTGAAAAACTGATTGTTTATAAAGGCTACTTATGTTTTAAACTAACTGTTTGAAACATACATGTAATTTTAAAACTAACTGTTCTAAAAATTACTCGCTAATTAAAACTAACTGTTTTAATAGCATACCTAGTTGATTAAAACTAACTGTTTTTGTCAACTTTGCCTTTTTATGAAATAATCATCCACTGATTGTTATAAAGAGCAATTGATATTCTAAACTTACTGTTTTAGAGGTTATTTTAAACCAACTGTTTAAAATATCGGCTAATTGAAATCAACTGAGTTTAAAGTGTACTGGTTGATTGAAACTACCTGTTTCAATAACCTTTTCTGTCTTGACAAAAGCTAACTGTTCTGTCAAGTTTGCTCTTTTATAACAATACACTAGGTTTTATTAAAAACTTCACTTTAAAGATTTTCGATTGAAAAAATTAATAAAACCTAATTCCTTCTTGTTTTAAAAAAGAATATTTTTAAAACATATCTAATAAACTAACAGTTATTAGCATCAACTACGTAGTTAATCATGCACACAGATAATAACAACTACGCAATTGTAAAACATATAATTATAGGATTTGCCAATTTCGTTCCTAGGGACCAATAATGACCTAGTTTTTCTACAACTTCAAAACTTCGCGTAGCTCCCACTGGCTTCGCCATGCTTGTTAGTATTCCGGTAAGATGAAGAATTTTAATAGCTCCCACTAGCCTCGTCATCCCAAAAGAAAGAAAAATTCTATCCTAGGGTCATTATTACATAAGGGGTTGTAAATGGCACGCAGGCCTCCCCGCAAATATGTCAAGGGTCTAGGTTGGCAAAACTATAACGTATATATATATATATATATGTAAAATCAAACTGAAATTCATATATAATTCACAAGCAATCACGCATTTATGTATATATATGCAACAAAAGCAATATTATAATTACGAGAAAAAGAACTTGGATCCGTTAAAATTAAATTATCGCAAAAACTTGGTTTTATAACTGATTCGAAAAACAAGCTGTTTTATGAATCTTAAAAGAAAATCTTTAGACTGAAGAATGGTTTTAACTTATAACTGAGATTTATAATAAATCTTAAAAACCATTTAATTCTCTTACCCAAAAATATTAAACTGGTTTTAACGATCCAACTTTATAATACTGACCTTAGTGTTTTGAATTGATTCTTTAAAAGTTTATTAATTTGGAAAAACCAAAATTTACTTGATAAAAAATCTAAGCAAACTTATTTTGGATAAAATATCTTAAAAACCAAACGAGTTCTTTTGGGCCATAACTTGGTCCAAAAACTGGGCTTTTGGGCCTAATAAGGGAAATTTGGCCCAAGACGGAAAAACCCTAGGTTTGACCCATGACCAATAACCAATGTTCACCACCACCGAATACGGTGGTTTTGGTCATCGTGAGACGCCGCCACCACCACGCTGGTGGTGTAGCTGCGGTCTAGCCGCGATCCGGCTATGGCCGACCGAGGTGCGGGTCTTGATCGAATGTGGTACCACCACCACTAGGCGTGGCCGTGAGGCAGCCAGTGGCGGTTGGTCTGGCGGCGATTAACGCCACCGCCTTGGCTTGGCCTTAGGGCAGCCGGCGGTGGTTGGATGTTTTCTTTCAACAACGCTACGCACCACCACCACCAAAGTGTTTCCGGTGGTCGAGAACACCGCTGCCACCATCAAATCCTCCGATTGCCACCACCACAAACGGTGGTGTGGCTTTCGATCGGTGGTTCGTACAACCAATCAACACCGCCACCACACGACCATGGTCACCATCGCTCTCGGTCGGCAACAACGGCAGCAAAAACGGTGCTGCCGCCGCCACCGTTATGTGTGATCGTGAAGCACCCGTCACCACCAACCTGGTGGTGCGGTCTCAATCTGGCCACCGTCATTCGCCGCAATCACCACCGTGTGATGCGGCCTGGTGGTTTGGGTGACAGTCGGCGCCGCTAAGTGCGGTTGTGGCCACCACCAATTGCCGCCTGCTACCATCAATTTCCGCCTGCCACCATCAATTTGGTGGTTTTCCCAGGCGTCTGCCGCCACCGCTAACTGCGGTTTGGCCGGTGACAAAAAAAACAACCACCGCTGCCGCCCGGCAAGGCCGCAAGGCAGCCGGTGGATGGCTTGGTGGTTTGTGGTTCGTCCGGCAACGACGGTCATAGCCGCCGCCACCATCACGTTTTATTCAGAAGAGGCAAACGGCCTCGATCGCCGCCGTGGTTGCCAACAGGCAGCGCTACCACCATGCTGGTGGTTGCGGTCCTGTGGTTTTCATTCGACGTTTAACGCCGCCACCACCAATCTGGTGGTGCGGCTTGGTGGTTTGTGGCAGCGGCCGACGCCACTACCACCAATCTGGTGGTTTGGCTCGGTGTTTTTCCGGGTTTTACACGAACAACAATTTGATACAAAAATTAAGATTTTATGATTGAACTCAATAAAGATTAGATTTTTGCAAGAAACAATTTTATTTTAACGGATCACGCATATACAGACAAACTGATAAAAAACTAAACGATTTTAAACAATGGCTCTGATACCACTGTTGGGTTTTTGTGGGTATCCTCGGATCAAACTGATTCGAGGATTATCTCAGATCTATCAAACCTCGCTGGTTTGATATAACTCATAGGTTTGAAACAAACTGTTAAAACCCACGTGATCAGAAACTCGCTGTTTCGGATCTAAATATGCGGAAGCGATAAAAGCTAAAAACCCATTAAAGCCTAATGATCTTAATCGTTTGTAGCTCTAAACCTAAAGGATTAGGTTAGATTAATTTACCTGGATTGCTTGAAACTTAGTCCACCCGTAATCAACCAACGAACGTTCCTCTAGCAGAACCGTGAAACCCGAACAACAAAACGACCCGGGGGGTTTGTGTGCGCCGGTTTTGGGAGAGAGAAGGAGAGAGACAGAAAACTGATTTTCTCAACTGAAAAAGCTTAATATTTCTTAACCCATAGACCTTTATTTATATGGATAAATACAACAGTTTGTATGAGATTCAGCTTCCATATAATAATTATCTCAAATCCTTTCCCTATTTAATTAGCTGGAAAAGAATTTGCCTATGATAATTATGATTTATATATATTTATATAAACCTTATTAATTAACTATTATATATTTATTTATCCAATAAATATATAATATCCTAATTAATTAATAACCCTCCAACTTTGGTAAATCTGACTGAAATTACCCAACTGATTTATAATACACTATTATAAATCCTAACTCTCCATTTCGGGATTTCATCTAACTTGTTCGACTTATAGGTTCTCACAGGTGTGACCCTCAAGTGTCTTGTAACATTGGATTGTATAATCACTTGGTTTGTCAACTCTGCACATAATTCCTAACAGGTCTCTCCTAGGTCGACTAGTGATATAGCCAGATTCGTCGGCTGAGTACTCGTTAGGAGCAGATGACGACGACATAGTGAGCTGCGATAGTAACGAACTTAATTACTAAGTGTTATTATAAGTGCCAAAGATATGCAGTGTTTATGCAGACACACAAAAATCATGCTTTTTTTTTAAGAAAAATTATTTTAATTATAAGTCCAGTATAGTCAATCCAAGTTTCCTATTACATATAACGAAATTAGACATAGGTGATCAGGCTTTGTCTAATTTGAGTTATAGTAATGTGACACTCACTTAGCTATACTAGTAATATGCTTCAGATTTGAAATTTATTTAGAAAATCATTTTGAAAATTTTGGTTATGGCTTGAGGTTTTCATTCGAAAACCGATATTCTCTATAACCTGTGGCTCTGATACCAAATCTGTCACACCCGCTAAAGCCGAAACACGAGATGTAACAGCTAAGTATTTCATAGCATTAGGTAATAGACAACACCAACCATATTGTCATAAAAACATTTACAATCCAAAATCACAAGCCATAGTTTCATAGTCCTAAAGAAAGTAAAGTTTAACAAAATGTAAATTTCAAAAGTCTTGGATGTTGATGTCGTCATGCATATGCAAACTAATCCATCACTTACTTTCTGGTTCCTGAAAAGCATGATAAAATACAAAGGTCAACTACAAAGAGTTGGTGAGTTCACAGATTTTCAAATGTACTAAGACAACTTTTTAAAAACAAAATTGTATTGTAAAACGTATGTTTACTTCACGTCTTAGTATTTAATTTCATGAGCAACTTCACAAGGAACTACGTACTCTATGATGTCTATTTGTTGAGCCACTACTAAGCCTTTCGACAAACTACGCCCCTTAATTTCACGAACTACCTCAGCGGTGGTGTTTAAACCACATGGGTAGAGCCCTTGTTATTAGTAATGTGCACCTCTACTCATCAGTTAAGGTGGGGTTGTCAAACCAAATAGCGCTATCCACAATTACCATTGGCTTTTAGTGAGTTAATTCAATTTTGTAACTCAAATACATCAAATAATACACATGCCTTAGTGCTCATATAATTAAGTTTACAGTTTATCATTTGATAACATAAATCAATCAAATATTTATTTGTAGCCATGCTCTTCCCCAAAATAATAGATAAATAAAACGGGGCTGTGAATACTCACTTGATATGCGGTGATGATCAAAATGTCCACGGATAGCAAATCCCAATTGATATCCTACTCCGACCCTATGGGATGTAGAAATACTAGTAAGTTTCACGTCTAAACCTTATCGTCTAAGGAAATTCTTACTACCTAGATTTTTATAAAATGCCTTGAGTACTTTTGCTATATAAAAAAAATTATTTGATGAATATATGTAACTTATATAAAAGAAAATATTGATTATTGCTTAAAAAAAAGAATTCTTAAATCTGTCCAAAATTTAGGGTATATTTGGGGTCATTTTTATATACCTTCAATTATCTTTTTGTTATGAAATTTTTACACAAACTAATATATCGAGTTAGGAATAATTCGACATAAAATTCATAATTTTTGAAGTTTGTTTGGTTCCTAAAATAACTTTATTTTGTTTAGTTGTCCAGAATGCTCATTTGATTGCACCCTTGACTTGTCTCGACAGTTTGGATGATCAAAACATATCATTTTTGAGTGAAACCAATTGGGTTCAAAATATAACACATAAAAATAAATTCCAGAAGAAATTTCACTCAATTTGGTTAAATATTTAGAGAGTTATGGCTTGTTAAAGTGAAGCTTAATTTCTGACAGATTGTAGCTGTTTGCACACTTAAGTTTGTACGTCAGTTGGGGTATCAAAACTTAATATTTTTGGATGAAACCACTTGGATTTGAATGTTGACACCTGGAACTAAATTCCAGAAGAAAAATCAAGTAATTTGGTTGAGTATTTTAGGAGATATGGTCTCTTAAAGTTGAGTATATTTTCTGCCAGATTATAAGCAAGCCAAGAACCCATATGCATGTCATCAAAAACTCATAAAAAGCTCATTTTCTTTCCTAAATATGAATTTTTCTTGAAATCTAAGTATGAAACTTAGTTTTTAACATGAATATAATGGATTTAACTACATGCATGAAGTTTTATAATAGTTTTTGACATGTACAAAATGATTTTTACATAAGAACTTCAAAGTTTTAAAGAAAAGTTGATCATAATCTCATGCATGCTAGATTTAAACTTTTCAAGAGCTCATTCTTGTCCTTAATTTTGGTTTAAACATGGATTCATCATCATTCAAGTGCATGCAACATGTTTTGATGATGAATCTACCAACATATTAAGTCAAGCGAAGTTTTATTCAAATGAAAACAAGATAAAATCAAAGAAAACATAACAAAAGTGCAAGAACATTTGATCTAGCACAACAATTAATGGTTGTTCTTAAATGTAAACCTTATTTACCTTTAAAGAGACATTCAAAATCCTTGAATATATGGAGAAATATGTTGGAAATTTGATGATTAGAAGAGAAATTTGAAGCTTATTTAGAGAGAGAAAGGCTAGAGAGAAGGATGAGATGTCTTGAGTTGTGAACAAATAAAATGATGAAGAATGTGTGTATATATGTTAAAAGACCAGCCATTATGGGCTGAATTCTTTATTTATTTATAATAATTAATTAATTTTTTTACTAATAATAAGAGTAAATATATATCATTTGATAATTGGAGTAAATAAATGTATTTTAAGATGTTTAATGACCCATTTGATACCTTAATTCTTAGATTTATTAACTTAGTAAAAATATTTTTTTTTGTCAAAATGTACATAGCAACAAGTTATAATAATTGAATTCGGCATTTTAAAAGGTGTCTTGGACGGTTAAGGGTCAAAACCGGCTTTTCTGAACGGTTTTCGTTTTTTTTAGCTATCTCCGGAATTTTTAGCATAATCAAACCTAAATCTTCCTAAATGAATATTTTATAAAGGAGTTCACTAAATTTATACTAATGAGTGAATAACGGGTTGCTAACCTGAGATCTGAAATTTGGCAGGTGTCACAGACTCTTACACTTCTCCCAAGTGGTAAGATTGCTATTGGTACTAAATGGGTCTTCAGGAATAAGAAGGATGAGAACGGGGTGGTGGTCAGAAACAAGGCACGGTTAGTAGCTCAAGGATATTGTCAAGAAGAATCGACTATGAGGAAACTTTTGCTCATGTGGCAAGATTAGAAGCAATTCGAATCTTTCTGGCTAATGCTGCTCACAAAGGGTTCAAGGTTTATCAAATGGATGTCAAGTCTACCTTTTTTAATGCGAAACTCAAAGAAGAAGTATATGTCAAGCAACCACCTGGATTTGACAGTGAGAAGTATCCTAACCATGTCTACTTCCTAGATAAGGCTCTGTATAGCCTCAAACAGGCTCCCAGAGCATCGTATGAACGTTTGTCTACTTTTCTCGCTTCAAATAATTTTCACAGAGGTACAACAGATATCTCACTCTGTTTTATAAGAAACAGATTGATGATATCTTGCTTATACAAATATATGTTGATGATATTATCTTTGGTTTAACTAATGTTTCCATGTGCAAAGAATCTGAGTCCTTGATGCAGAGTGAATTCGAGATGAGTATGATGGGGGAGCTCACATTCTTCTTAGGTCTTCAAGTAAAGAAATCTTCTAAAGTCATCTTCATCAATCAATCAAAATATGTCTATGACCTTCTAAAGAAATACAAGCTCAATGATGTCTCTCCTATGAGAACACCTATGGCTACTGGCCTGAAACTCCACAAAGACTTGAGTGGCCCATCTGTAGAGTGCAACTCTACAGAGGTATGATTGGATCCCTCTTATATCTCGTTGCTAGTAGACTCGATATTATGTTGTATACGTGGTTTTGAGGATAAGGGTTAAATTCAGTCATGCGCGTGTCAGAATTTTTGAGCGCACGTCATCTATCGTTCATCGTCCAGATCCATGTGGCTTATATTGATTGGTCGTACTCCAACGGTTACGCCCTCTATACATAGAGTACTCATCACGATTTTAACCCGTTCGTATTCAAATATCCGTTTCCCTCCACTATAAAATACCTCATCACCCATATATTTCTTCTCTTTACCTGCTATATTTCTTCTCCGGCAAACCTGCAACTCCGATATTCTTATTTTTCCAATCATCAATGGCCACTTCCAGTTTCGCTTCAGTTACTGCTCACTCTGGTAACAACCCCGACGTTCAAGAAGTCAATCAGTCTCAAACATTGACTTCCCATGTTGTTTCCTTTCTTCAGAATCGATATGAATCGATTGTTCTTGTAAAGAAACCCAATAACAACTATTTCGCCCCATCCACAACTGGCTTTCCCAATTTCACACTTCCCTTGATCGAAGTTCTTCATAACCACCTAATTTTCTATGCCCTATCAACCACCAAATCAGTCCGTGAAACCTATGTGACCCAGTTCCTCCTTAGTTCTTATGCAACTTGGATGATGCCAGCCTGTGCATTATCGGTTATGCTTCCCATCCTACTGTAAAATCTTTGGTACCATTACAGATGAATGTCTCTGATCTTCGAACAGCACTGCAACTGCCGACTCTTGACGCTCAAGGTCTTGACCATTACTCAGCTGCACCGTTGGATCCAGAACTGCTACAATTTCTGGCCTTTCACTCGTATACTTCCAAAGAACCGATTACCAAGCATACTGAATTTAAAAGGAAAGGGTTACCACCACTTTGGAATACCCTGTTTTCAATCATCAATTGCTTCCTCACTGGAAAGATTGGAAGCCATGATCAAGCCTCTCATGCCATGCTTTCTATCGTCTATGGAATATACTTCGATCTACCACTCGATTTCACCCAACTAATATTCGATGACATGGTTGGTTTGATCAAGAAGAAGGTGGCTACACAAAGGGGTGAAAAGACTAAGATTCAAGCACAGAAGAAGAAGAAAGAGGACATCAATTACCCTAACCTGATTCTGCAACAATTCTTTGGGCTGGTGTTTGGAGATCAGCTTGCCGATAAGCTTCCTTCCATTGAGCCCATGGCAAAATTGTTTCCAATGAAAGATTTTCGTCCTACATCCCATGAGCTTGGATACAGAAGTCCTAGATGTAACAACTCAAATTATTTTTTTCGCAAACTTTAATGAACAAGGAACTGAAATTAAGTAAAAATAACCATTACAGCGGAAATTGTCCAAAAACATAATTATATTAAAATCGAAGGTTAAAGTTTCCAACCAAAGATAATAACCAAAATCCTCAAAAACGGGGTTCATTACATATAACCGTATTAAAACAAAACAAAACCATAATTTTTAAGTTTAACAATCTTTTAATTTCAAATGAACTGAGCCTTGAGTATGATCGAAACTTCAAGCTTTCCCCTTCCCCTTGTCCTTCCCAGACGGACCTGCATCTAAAGGAAAAACACAACGGGGTAAGCTTTCGCTTAGTGAGCACAAACCACAAACACATGAACAGTATAACACAAACCACAACGCATATGAGAACTAAGCATGTCATCTCCAATGTCCTTACGGTACACGCCGGTAAGAACCACACATATACTGATATCAGTTAACACATAGACAATACCCACGGTGGCCACCACCACTACAATGGATACGCCATCACACAACATGCTAGTCTCACAACCACATACGTATTACAAGCAATTTGTACATAAAGCCACGTATAAGGGTTAATGTACTCACCTTGGTTCGCTTCACAGTAATTAAGATCAACTCACCACACGGTTGTATAACAATCACCTATATATCACATTATAGCAAAGCACACATGAATAACATTTATAATGACACCTTAAGGCTCATAACCGAAACACTTAAGGCTCATAACTAACACACTTAGTCTAGACCTAAACTAGACTCTATAGAGAGGTAGGTAATTCAATTACGAACCCAACGGTCTTTACGGAATCAAAATCGGAGCTAAGACGCGAAAGTTACGACCAAAACAGTTTTCTACACAAAACAGGGGCTAGCGGTCGCTAGGCTGATAGCTAGCGATCGCTAGCTATTTTTCCCAACTTTCTGTCCGAGCTCCCTATCACCTGGTGGTCGCTAGCCCTCATTTTCCATGGCTAGCGATCGCTAGCTTCATCACCTAGCGATCGCTAGGTGCTGAAAATTCAGCACGAACCCAAAATCGAGTTTTCATCTTTTTGGCATAACTTTTGCATCCCAAACCCAATTCGACCGATTCAAAAAGCCATGGTTTCGTATTTCCAGGCTCTACAAGATTACAACAACCATTTTAACACTAAACTACTCCATAACACTCAATTGGTGATCCAAAGATCACCAATTTCATCCACAATCAACCAAAACCCTAAATCTTGGGATAGACTTACAATTTAACATATATAACACATAAACAACCAATGATTACCTCCGATCAGTCACCAATCAACAACCAGCAAGAACTTGCTAATCCGAATTGACCTTCCTCCCTTGCTATTTCCCAAGAGCTCACCAATTTCCCTAACTCTCTCTCAAATACGTTTGGTGCAAATGAGAGGTCTAGGCTTCCACTTTCTTTTAAACATAACACACTAACCTTATACTTCATAAATTAACACTTTAACCCCTATAAGAAAGTTACACAAAAGACACCACTTAACTCAAAACTTGACAAAAAGGTTAAATTTAAACTTAACTGAAAACGGGGTGTTACAACTCTCCCCCACTTACCAAGATTTCGTCCCCAAAATCGGTCATGCTTGAAAAAGTTCCGGATGATTCGCCCTCATCTCAGCCTCTGGCTCCCACGTCCACTCTGGCCTTTTCCGATGCTCCCACTGAACTTTCACCAACCCAATCTCCTTGTTGCGCAAGGATTTCGTCTTCCGTTCCAAGATAGCAATCGGCCTTTCCACGTAGTTAAGTCGTTCATCAACTTGAATGTCATCTATTGGAATGTGAGCTGATTCATCCGCCAAACATTTTCGTAACTGAGACACATGGAAGGTGTCATGTATCAAACTGAGCTCTGGTGGTAGCTCAAGTCGATACGCCACTTTACCCACACGTGCCACCACTTTGAATGGTCCAATAAACCTAGGGCCGAGCTTGCCCCTCTTCCGGAATCGGATCACTCCCTTCCAAGGCGACACTTTTAACAACACTTTATCACCCACACTGAACTCCAAGTCTGATCTCCGCTTATCAGCGTAGCTTTTCTGAAGATCTGAGCTGTCTTCAAACGTTCTCGAATCAATTCAATGCTCTCAGTTGTCTTCTGAACTATCTCGGTACTACCCAACTCCCGTTGGCCCACCTCTCCCCAACATACCGGAGTCCTGCACCTCCTCCCATAAAGCATCTCATATGGAGGCATGCCAATGCTAGCATGGAAGCTGTTGTTGTACGAAAACTCGGCCAACGGTAGATAGGTATCCCAACTACCACCAAAATCTAACACACAGGCCCTCAACATGTCCTCCAAGGTCTGAATCGTCCTCTCACTTTGACCGTCGGTCTGAGGATGGAATGCAGTACTAAGTTGCAGTTTCGTCCCCAAATCCTCATGAAACTTACTCCAAAACCGTGACGTAAACCGAACATCCCGATCAGAAATGATTGTGACCGGAACGCCATGTCTAGCCACGATCTCCTTAACATAAATATCAGCCAACTTTTCCGACGAAGAGCTATCATTAATAGCAATAAAATGAGCGCTCTTAGTTAAACGATCCACGATAACCCAGATAGCATCCACATTTCTGGAAGTACGAGGTAACTTAGTTATTAAGTCCATCGTAATGTGCTCCCACTTCCAAACAGGTATATCTAAGGGTTGCAACTTCCCATGAGGTCTTTGGTGCTCTGCTTTAACCCTCAAACAGGTTAGGCACTTCTCCACATAACGGGCCACATCCCGCTTCATTCCTGGCCACCAGTAATCGGTCTTCAAATCCCGGTACATCTTGGTAGCTCCCGGATGAATAGAAAACTTGGACTTATGAGCTTCGTCCAGGAGTGTCTGCCTCGCCTCACATGACACCGGCACCCACACTCGACCCGAACGAGTCAATAACCCTCTACTATCAGTCACCAACTGGACCAGTTGACCCTTAATCCTCTCTTTCTTTTGATTCTCCTCTTTCACTGCTTCAAACTGCGAGCTCCTTATCAACTCTATCAACGAAGTGGTCACCGTCAATCTCATCAATGGTACCCGCAACACATCACCATGAGCCTTTCGACTCAACGCGTCCGCCACCACATTGGCCTTGCCAGGATGGTATAGGATCTCACAATCATAATCCTTAACCACATCTAGCCACCGACGTTGCCTCATGTTCAGATTCTGCTGATCGAGGAAATATCGCAGACTCTTATGGTCAGTGTAAATGGTACACTTTACACCATAGAGGTAATGTCGCCACAACTTCAAAGCAAAAACCACCGCAGCTAATTCCAAATCGTGAGTCGGATAATTTACCTCATGCGTTTTTAGTTGACGGGACGCATAGGCTATTACCTTCCCACGTTGCATTAACACGCAGCCTAACCCGTGATAAGAAGCATCACAGTAGACTGTCATGTCATCAACCCCTTCCGGTAACGTCAAAACCGGCGCTTCACACAATTTCCCGCGCAACAACTCAAAAGCTTTTTGCTGCTCCTCACCCCACACAAACTTCACATTCTTTCGAGTGAGCCTCGTCAAAGGCACAACTATCTTAGAGAAATCCTGAATAAACCGTCGGTAATAACCAGCTAATCCAAGAAAACTCCGAATCTCGGTGGGAGTCTTTGGAACCTCCCATTTCATCACCGCTTCAATCTTTGCCGGATCCACCTTGATGCCTTCCCGATTAACAAGATGCCCTAAAAATTGGACCTCTTGTAACCAGAAATCGCATTTGGAGAACTTAGCGTATAACCGCTCCCGTCGCAAAGTCTCTAGTACCTCGATCAAATGCACCACATGATCTTCCTTCGTCTTGGAGTAAATTAGTATATCGTCTATGAATACGATTACTGACTTATCCAACATAGGCCTACAGACCCGGTTCATTAGATCCATAAACACTGCCGGCGCGTTTGTCAACCCAAACGGCATCACCACGAACTCGAAGTGTCCGTACCTCGTTCTGAATGTTGTCTTCTGCACGTCCTCTTCCCTCACCTTCACTTGATGGTACCCATATCGAAGATCTATCTTTGAGAACCACGCAGCTCCTTGAAGTTGATCAAAGAGATCATCGATCCTCGGTAGCGGGTATCGATTTTTCACTGTAAGCTTATTGAGCTCATGATAATCGATGCACATCCGCATCGAGCCATCCTTCTTCTTCACAAAGAGGATAGGGGCTCCCCAAGGTGAACTACTTGGGCGTATGAACCCCTTGCCCAATAACTCTTCAAGCTGGTTCGACAACTCCTGCATTTCATAGGGAGCTTTAGCCACTGGCGCTGCCCCCGGAATCAAGTCGATCCCGAACTCCACTTGACGCTCCGGAGGAACTCCCGGTAAATCTTCCGGAAAGACATCCGGGAAATCCCTTACAACCGGAACATCGGCCACAGTTTTCTTCTTTTTCTCCCCCGCAATCTATGCCACGTACACAAGGTAACTTATGCCTCCCCCTTTTACGTACCGCCTCGCCCTAGCCAAAGAGCACGTCCTTGGCGGTCGCTTCATGCCGTTGCCAGTGATGATCAAGTCTCCCCACTAGGATTCCTGATCTTCACTCTTTGACCCTCGCAATCGAACCACGCCCCATGACGACTCAACCAACTCATCCCCAACACCACATTTATTTCTTTCATAGGAATGGGTATAAGATCGACACGAAATCTTACCCCTCCCAATTCTATTATATTTCCTCTATATATATTTCTAACTATTACACTTTTCTCATCAGCTATTTCTACCTCTAAAGGCTCATCTAATCTACCCATTACATTAGAAAAACCCTTACAAAAAGAAGTAGAAACAAAACTTTTGCTAGCACCCGTATCAAACTGAACTAAAGCTGGTTTTGAGTTTACGGGAAATATACCTGTCACCACTTCAGGCTCCACCTTTGCTTCCTCCGCAGTCAGCTGAAAGACCCTCGCACGGCCTTTCGGAATCTCCATTTTTTTCGCCGGACCGGCCTCAATCGCCTTCAACGGCGCCGCTCCAGATAACTGGGTAGATGCAGCTGCATTCGGGCACTCATGAGCAAAATGACCAGGCTGAAAACACCTGAAACACAATCTGGCCGCAACTCTCCAGTCCCGGCTCGAGTGACCTGTTTTCCCGCACTTGTAGCACGTGATAAGACTCGGCCTACACTCGCCCGGATGATTCCGGCCACACTTGGAGCACTTAGGATACTCCCTTTTCCCTTCCGATCTTTGCACTATCCCCTTGAACTTCTTGATAGAGTGGACCTGACTGTGCTCCTCCTTCTTGCGCTTCCCTTGGCGCTCTAACTCAATTTCCCTTGATCGGGCCCTTTCGAACATCTGCTGAAAATTCGTGCAATTAGCCATCAATACAAACTCCCGAATCTCAGCTTTGAGCATCTGCCCATAACGATACATCTTCATGGTCTCATCCGCCACATAGTTTGGGCAAAAACGAGACTTCTCCAGAAATTTCTCGGTGATCTCGCTCACCGACTCAGTAGTCTGCTTCATGTAGAGAAACTCATTAGTAAGCCTCTCTATCTCCACCTGCGGTTCAAACTCCGCTTTGAACAACCCCTTGAACTCCTCCCAAGTCATGGATTCTACTTGCTCCGGAGTTCTAGAACTACTCACCACATTCCACCAATCCTTCGCTGCCTTCCTCAACAAGTTAGCAGCGAAACGAACTTTCACCTCAGCGGGACTGAAACTGGTGAGAAACGCCCCTTCCACTTCCGAGACCCATCTAGAAGAGATGACGGGATCCTTCTCTCCCAAAAAGTTCGGCGGTTGACACGCCATGAAGTCCTTGAAGGTCACATTTCGGGTGTGCCCCGATTGTGAGCTTCCCGCCCCATTCACTCGCCCCCCAGTTGCAGTCTGCACTTGCTGCGTTACCAATTCTGTCATCTCCCTCTTCATCTGATCGAAAAGACCTGGCAATAAACTGTGCAACACCTCCCCCACTTGAGATGCTATAACATCTCTCAAGTCAGGGATTTCCTGATCCTCTCCACCAGAAGATCCACTGCCTCTCCGAGTAGTCACCATACTGATTCAAGTAACAATAACCATTAAGTACCACACCTAGCACTTAGTCTCTAACATGCTCATCCCACAAGTTATTACTTTACTCCCAAATAGGTTCATACAACCTATCCTAGCATGCTACTATCCCATCCAACCTTGTTAGTTCATAGGTGTCCCCTATAACCTCGCCAAGTCCCGACATGCACAATATAATTGTAATGATATGGGCCCTTATATCATTATAATTATACCCTACATATCTAGGCTCAACGTTGTCACCAGAGGTCCTAATCCCCAATTTCGGTTTACCCCACAACGATCCGCATACACACAAGGCAACATCCTATCTATTAAGCATAAGAGTTACCCTACACTTTCCTACCGCTATAGTGGTCATGCACAAATAGCATTTAAGATTATCTAGCACAACTTCCACATCACAAATTAAGTAATCACGATCAATCATGCTTACACATCACCACAATAGCACACTATTCACAATCCAATAACAATATCATCAATTTAAACTATTAAGCAAGGTGCTCACCCGTCTTGACATTCCAATCCTTGGCTCAGTTCACACCCCACTATACAAAAATATCAAATTTTGATGGTTACTTGTTTTGAAAACACGAACACTTGGGTTTAAGTTCAAGCACTCACCTCGTGTGAATGCCTGAATCCCTCAAACCAAGGTTCTGATACCAATTGTAACAACTCAAATTATTTTTTTCGCAAACTTTAACGAACAAGGAACTGAAATTAAGTAAAAGTAACCATTACAGCGGAAATTGTCCAAAAACATAATTATATTAAAATCGAAGGTTAAAGTTTCCAACCAAAGATAATAACAAAAATCCTCAAAAACGGGGTTCATTACATATAACCGTATTAAAACAAAACAAAACCATAATTTTTAAGTTTAACAATCTTTTAATTTCAAATGAACTGAGCCTTAAGTATGATCGAAACTTCAAGCTTTCCCCTTCCCCTTGTCCTTCCCAGACGGACCTGCATCTAAAGGAAAAACACAACGGGGTAAGCTTTCGCTTAGTGAGCACAAACCACAAACACATGAACAGTATAACACAAACCACAACGCATATGAGAACTAAGCATGTCATCTCCAATGTCCTTACGGTACACGCCGGTAAGAACCACACATATACTGATATCAGTTAACACATAGACAATACCCACGGTGGCCACCACCACTACAATGGATACGCCATCACACAACATGCTAGTCTCATAACCACATACGTATTACAAGCAATTTGTACATAAAGCCACGTATAAGGGTTAATGTACTCACCTTGGTTCGCTTCACAGTAATTAAGATCAACTCACCACACGGTTGTATAACAATCACCTATATATCACATTATAGCAAAAGCACACATGAATAACATTCATAATGACACCTTAAGGCTCATAACCGAAACACTTAAGGCTCATAACTAACACACTTAGTCTAGACCTAAACTAGACTCTCTAGAAAGGTAGGTAATTCAATTACGAACCCAACGGTCTTTACGGAATCAAAATCGGAGCTAGGACGCGAAAGTTACGACCAAAACAGTTTTCTACACAAAACAGGGGCTAGCGGTCGCTAGGCTGATAGCTAGCGATCGCTAGCTATTTTTCCCAACTTTTTGTCCGAGCTCCCTATCACCTGGTGGTCGCTAGCCCTCATTTTCCATGGCTAGCGATCGCTAGCTTCATCACCTAGCGATCGCTAGGTGCTGAAAATTCAGCACGAACCCAAAATCGAGTTTTCATCTTTTTGGCATAACTTTTGCATCCCAAACCCAATTCGACCGATTCAAAAAGCCATGGTTTCGTATTTCCAGGCTCTACAAGATTACAACAACCATTTTAACACTAAACTACTCCATAACACTCAATTGGTGATCCAAAGATCACCAATTTCATCCACAATCAACCAAAACCCTAAATCTTGGGATAGACTTACAATTTAACATATATAACACATAAACAACCAATGATTACCTCCGATCAGTCACCAATCAACAACCAGCAAGAACTTGCTAATCCGAATTGACCTTCCTCCCTTGCTATTTCCCAAGAGCTCACCAATTTCCCTAACTCTCTCTCAAATACGTTTGTTGCAAATGAGAGGTCTAGGCTTCCACTTTCTTTTAAACATAACACACTAACCTTATACTTCATAAATTAACACTTTAACCCCTATAAGAAAGTTACACAAAAGACACCACTTAACTCAAAACTTGACAAAAAGGTTAAATTTAAACTTAACTGAAAACGGGGTGTTACACTAGACCTTTGTCAAAGAAAATGTTGAAATACCTAAGTAGAGGAGATAGACATGAGTATAAACGTAGATTAAGGAGGCCAAAGCTGGTCCCTAAAACCCTTCCACGCACAGGAGTTCCTTTAGGTGCAAGTGTGATATTCAAGGGAGTTGAGGGAGATCAGGTAGAGCCTTTTGAGGCTAGTGAGAAGAGTGAGGAAAGACCTAACATACATAGAAGTCCCCACGGAAGAAGCAAAAGAAAAAATCCAAGAAGACTAAACCAACAGAGAAGGAAAGTCCACTCAAGTCACCACAGAATGTGGTGAAAGAAAAGAAAACGAGAAAGATCAAAGAGTCTCTGCTTCTGTGCATGAGGAGGTAGAAGAGCCTATTGTTGAAAAATCTCCCACAGAAGCTGTTGCTCCAAAACCAAAAAGGCAAAAGTTACACACGGCTGTACTCGAAGAGGTAATTCCCACATAGACCAATCCACTAGTTGTAAGGTCTTTTGTCCCACCTCACTCTGGGTCATTCTGGCAGAATACTACTCTTCCCCCTCCTCTTAAAGTTGATATCGGTCTTGGCACAGAGGTTGTATTTGAGGATGATGATGACGACGTGGTTGAAAAAGTGGCTACAAACGTAGAGGTAGATATTAAGGGAGAAAAAGATGTCCAGGGCACACCACCAAACCAAACACCCAGTGCTTCCCACAATTCTAAGGGTCATGTTCTAGAGGAACCCCTTATTGAAACAATCGTGCACACGCTGAGCTCAACCCAAACCAACCTCGCAGAAGATACGTCTTTGTCTTATGTCAAAAAAGTATCCCGAGAACCATCTTTCACTCCTTCATCCTCTCAACCGGATGATGGTTTTATAATAAGAGTTCATTTTCCCAAGGACTCGACACCACCCCACACGCAGGCATTTGTTGCTCCCCCACACATGAGTGAAATAATCCAATATGCTCCAGAGGTAGAAGTGAGGAACACAGAGGTTGGCGGTCTAGAACACCCCACTTCTCCACTCAGTCACTCTCTAAAGAAAGGCTTTGGACCTTCTGCATATGACACTGACAGAACACTGGTAGGCTCACCTAAAAAGGTAGTCCGAGGATCCGGTGGAAGTCCCCGAAAAGGAAACATCAAAACACCTTCTGAGGGAGCCTTACACTCAAGGCAACTGTCGAACCATGTGTTGATTCTTCAGGCTCCATGGGTGTGTTTATGACAAAGGAGGAGTTTCAACTCTTTGCCACAAGAGTACTCCAAAAATTGGATGAGTTGAAAAGCTCAAACAATTTTGACTCACAAGTCCAAGAGGCTCTGAAGGCTCACAAGAGGCTCTGAAGGAGGTCACCTCTGCAATTTCTGATATCCGATCCTCTATTCAGTCTCTTCAGAGCTCTATTCCTTCAAAAGACAATTTGACAACGACATTTAAGTCCTTATCGATTAACTCCGACTCTTTTGGCTCTCTAAAAAAAGATCTCTCCGATCTGGCTACTCAACTCACCACTGATCTGATCGCTACCGACTACAGGGATTACTCTGAATTCAAAAACGAAATCACCAAGATGGTCAATTCTGCCATCACAATTGGTGTTTCTCCCGCTCAAGGCAACGTTAAGCGGCTGGCAACTCGTAGCGAATTAAATGATTTAGCTGCAGCCTTGGGTGAATCTGTCAAAGCCAACAACGAGAAGCTTCTGGCCGAAACCAAATCTTCTCACAAATTTCTGCAGGCTTCTATGGATCATCTTGCTCAAGAGGCTATTAATCTTCGCAACGAGGTGGGCCACTCAGTCTCTAACCTGCGGTTCAAAACCAATCTTAGTGTTAATCTCGCCAACAATGTCGCCGAAGAGGGTCTTCAGACTGTTCAAGACATAGCCCAGAAGATTGTTACCTATCTTCTGAAAGTCTTTCCCAATTCCTACGCGGTCGAGGCTAATATTGTTTAGGATAATCGAGATAACAATGATCATGATCATCCTGAGGGGGAGAATAAAGTCTCAAAAGTTGCAAAGAAGAAGTCTACAGGAGTTACAATTGTTGATTTTGCAGAAGCTTTGTTCTCCAAACCTTCTGTTGCAAAGGACTCTTTTGGAAAAGGCAAGGGGAAACAGGTAGAGCAAGTTGATCAAGCAGATTCCGATCTAGTCAGAGCTCTAAAGGTATCTCGTGCAGAGGCTCTTGCTAGGGCTGGTAGAACCAGCAAGGTGATTCAGCCAGGTGAGGGTCCTTCAACTAAGCCTACAGAAGAAACTTCCACGGGTACGTTTGATACTCTGGTTGGAACAATCAAGCCAATCCTGCCAGAGGAATCGACCCAGCAAATTCTTGAGGAAGAAGTAGAAGAAGAGGAAAGAGCACCAGAAGTTGCTAAAACAACTAGTAGAGCTGAGCAGATAATGAAGGAAATGGAAAACATCCCAGGGGAGAAAGAGAGGTTCTTCACAGAGACAGTATCCACCATAGAAGAAATTCTTCGTTGGCGATATGCTTCTGTGGAAACTGCACCCCCTTTCGACCCAGAAGTGATAGGAATACCTTCTGCAGAGGCGAAGTACCGGTTCTTTCTGAAAATGAAGAAATGTGAGCAAGTCTATACAAACTTTCCGATTGAAGAACTCCACACCATTTCGCCTCGATGGATGCTTAAGAAGTCTATTTATTTTTTTCAATATGTGCTAAAAAGACTTGCACAATCTCAGTGTGTATGATTTTCCCTTCCTCAACAAGATTCTGAACAAGTACATGGATCTCAGAGGTACGTATTCCATTTCTCTCAGAAGGGTGTTAGCCGTGATGCGCACTTTAGTGATGTTCTACAGTCAAAAGGACTTCAAAATCGCTATACAACTTGCACAACCAATTCTCAAAATAACACCTCCACATAACAGACCAAGCTGGATCAAGCGGACTCATCCAAACACCGTTGTCACTCACCCTATCTATGGCTTCATTTATGTTGACAAGGATGAGATTCAAAGGTTCTTTGATCCTACAAAAGCCAACTGCTATGCCACAGAAACCCTAGACTGGATTTACAAGTCAATTCTGGCAGATATCAATAGAGGTAGCATTTTGAAGGAAGAAGTTTCTGATCTACTACAAGGCATTCAAGCGTCAATCGCTTTCAGAGACTAGATCTTCAGCATGTACAGAACCGTAAAAAATGATTTGCAATTTGGAGTAGATGATTTCCAGATTCTGTAGTAGGATAATTTTTCTATTGTAATTTTTCAATTCCAGTATTGTAATTTTCTTAAAAGGTTGAGTTGTTGTCACCTCTTATATAGTTGTTTTTCACCTAAAATACTTTGCATACTTCCTTTTTTATACTTAGGAAGAGATTGTTAGCTTCAGAAGTTCTTCATGTATAAGTATAGAAAAAGGAAGCAAAATATTTTTGACAGAAGGATTTCATCACAGAGGACATTAGAGGATCTGTGAAGAAGTCAACAAGTTATGCAAATCGACAGAGCCTCTAAAACTTTTTCTAGTCAAAGTAGGCAGAGCCTATGAGGGGAACATCAGAGGGTCTGCAGAATTCATCCTCTGTGAGAAATCTATTTCGGCAAATTTCAAAGGACAGTTATTTACACGTGGTTCTCACATCCTACTTCACCGACTTCCTTTCTACATTCAAGATTGGCCACGTGTCAAGCTCTTAGAGAGTTAGATAGGATTTCACTTTTTGAGTTGTATACATAGCCGTGTATCCCCTTTGATTTTGTAAGCTTCATTTTTTACTGAAAACGTTAATTTTCAATTCTATTGAAAATCCTTTGAAGCATTCTTCATCTTCTTCATTACTGCATTTGATTGTGTTATTGATTCTTCATTACTGAATCTATATTCATGCTTAACTGTTCTTAATAGTTTCTGATTCAATTCAATTCTATTTATATAGATCTTCCGATGCTTACTGTTCTATGAGTTGAATTGAGTAGTTTAAATCAATATCTTTGTTAGATTGGGATCCAACATAGGGATCATGCATTTTAACTAGGCGATGTTTTTTTCTTTGCGTTACACAAGTTAACAAGGCAATTCTTTTGGTTTTTAATCTCATCATTAGACAATCTTGTTTTTGTTTCAAGTATATTTAGATAAAGAAATATTGTCTCTAAATCCTCATTTCTAGTTATAAGTTTATTATTTAAGTCGTTATCTTTTTTGTATAAAGCCACCCGTTGAATAGTACATCAATGTAGAGGTTTTCAAATATTTACTTCTGGCATACCATATCTCGATTGATAGATGTAATTTTTCTACCATGTATATTTTCATAATGATGGTGTTTTTTCCAAAATAAACCTTTGTTGTTTAACGTCTTGAATTGATCATCTTTTTTTAACGACATGTTGTTTAACGTCTTGATTCAGTTCATTAACCTAACCATAAACAACCTTAGTAACTCGTCTATGGTCGCTCCTCAATGGTCGCTTATAGAGTATTAGTGAATGATTGTATTATATCATGACTATCTATATGCTTGTATAGATAGAAATAAAGGGTAGACACATATCATCATGTTATTTGAATGTTCGATGATTTTAGTGCATCTAGACCTAGTTTGTCAATATGTCATATAAATAGTTTTATAGCTTCAGCTTTTGTGATGTCGATACAAAATTGTACCAACATATACCAAGTGAAAAAAGTTGGTACCAATTTAACTAATATCAAATACAGTTGGTTAATACATAACATCGAGTTTTACATACCAGTTATAATTTGTTGATACTCGATATATGATTTTTCTGGTTGTATATAAAATATAGTAGTTATTATTATTGTCAAACACACCAGAAGGGTATGTTTGAAACTTCTTTTGAATCATCCGAACATACCAACATTTTTTAGAAGGATTATCCTAACCCTCTTTAAAGTTGGGCATGCCATATGATTGGTAATAACTCTTAACACATATCAACTTTTGCTTTTTTACCTTTTATTTAGGCTATGTTTGCCAAGTTAGCTAATGAACAAATTAGGTTTGGCAAAAATTAGTTGATAAGCTAGATGAAAAATATAAACCGATCAAAACAGACATCTTAAAAGTAGTCAGTCAAAACATTTCATAATGCAATTAAAATAAATTACTAATTATACAATATGATAATTAATACAAACGAGATGGTAAAGAAAAGTTATATAATACAATAAGTTAATTTAAAAAAATTCAAATTGGTTATTATATAAAGAGTAAATTACAATTGTGGTCCTTATGTTTTATACTCACCATCAAGTTTGGTCCTTCTTATAAACTAATTACAATTTTGGTCATTATGGTTTGCATTTTATTTTAGTTTTGGCCCTTTGACTAACTATAGTTAAAACAATAGTTAATATATTTTGTTTTTTTTATTGTCTTATTCTATATCATATAATAAATTATAATTTGAGTCCTTCTAGCTTGTCTCATTTTATTTTTTTCTTTCTTTCAATTTAATCTTTCATTTTATACCACTTATTAGATTAATTAATGATACTTTTATTCAAATAAGAAGAAATGATACATATTTTGAACTCAAATTAAAAACCTTTTCTAGCCATCGTTTTTTTAGTAATAAAATTAATCTGTCTGTTAATAAAACTAATCTCATTTTTAGATTTTAATTTAATTAAATGTTTCTATAAATGTGTATCAAACAAAAACTTTATAGTATAAGTATTAGATTTAAAAAAAATATCAATTTAAATTTATATAGTAAAAAATGAATAACAACTAAATTAAGTATCTGAAAGTGAAATTCATTATTTTAGCCATTTTAAATTAGTGATATGATCTCCTACCCATTTTTTTATAAAAGTTTACAAAATAGCCATCAGGTCCACCAAATGCACCTGATCCATTGGCAAACCTAAGTATAAA
The DNA here is from genome assembly GCA_030169165.1 of Centaurea solstitialis. NCBI lineage: Eukaryota > Viridiplantae > Streptophyta > Magnoliopsida > Asterales > Asteraceae > Centaurea > Centaurea solstitialis. The sequence continues at coordinate 33,700,179 of CM058046.1, forward strand.
TTGTAAATACCAAAACTCTAGAGGCGAATTCTGCCATTGACGGAGATAACTCCTCCTTTTGACGGACATGGGTAATAATATATGTAAAAAATAAAAATTGTCTTGTAGTCATGTTCGCCAATGGAGGAGCTACATTTGGTGGACTTGATGTCTATTTTGTAAAATTTACAAGAAAATGGCTAGAAGATCAAACCAGTAATTTAAAATGGCTAAAATAGTGAACTTTTTTTATCCGAAAGGATGCAAATTTTTTAATTAATAATAGATAAATTTCTATTTTCTTATAATATTATTAAGAAAAAAATGATACATTTTATGAACCCAACATAAAATAGGAAATGTTTTTTTTGGATTAGTGTAGATGGATTGGCATATATATATATATATAATGCATAGAAATTTAAAATATTCAATAATGAATTTATGATAAAATTGATTAATTAATTAATTTAATTAGGGGTATAAAATTAATAATAAAATTGTAGGAAAGACAAAAATGAAAAGAGATAAACCAAAAGGACTCAAATTGTAATTTACTATATGCTCTAATAAGACAAAAAAGAAGAAAAGACAAAACAAATTAACTACTATTTTAACCATAGTTGGTCAAAAGGACCAAAACTGAAATAAAACGCAAACCATAGTGACCAAAATTGTAATTAATTTATAAGAGGGACCAAACTTAATAATGGATGTAAACTATAAGGACCAAAAGTGTAATTTACTCTTATATAAATTATATATTATGAATTTGCTAAAACAAATTTTAGAGAAAAGCTATATTAATAATTAGTTTATGATTTTAAGCAACCATTCCATATGACAGTGAATTATGAATCAAAATAAAATTGGTTAACCTTATATATCCTAATTAAATAACAATTTAAAAAAATTATAACTAAAAATTAACTTAAATATTTGAGTAAATTATGACTTTTGTCCCTGTACTTTGATGTTTATAACGATTTTGGTCCTGTGGTTTCAAAACTACTTTTTTCCGTCCATGTGGTTTGTATTGCTTTCGCTTTATGTCCTTCATCCTAACAAAGTTAAAAGGAGTCTGTTAAACTAAGGATAATATAGTCTTTTTATTTTGTATATATATTTATTATTATATATTCTTTGACTTAATTTAAAAAATAAACAAAAAAGAAACCTAACCTAACCTAATACACCAACCCTCACAACCTACTCCCCACCTAGTGATGGCCAAAATGCAGGTTCGAGCCGGGCTGGACCATAAACCGGTTTGCTACAGTAAACGGGCAAACCAGTTTGGCCCTAAACCGGTTCGGACCGGGCAGGGCTTTGAAAAAAATGGTCAGCCTGTTTAAGCTGTGTTCAAAACCGATTTAGCCAAATCGGTTCGGGCCGAGCCCAAAACCGGTTTGGCTTCGGTTCAACTGATTTTTGCAACCATTTTTTTATCCTTTGTTTATTTTTTTGAGTATACTATTATCCTAATAAGTAATAACTACTTAATTACTAAACTAAAAAAACTTAAAAGTCAAAAATTGGAAACATATATTGCAAGAAACAAATATACGAGAGCCGGGAAATGAGAAAGTTAAGCGTTTTTTTGTGTTTTTTGCTAGTTGGGAAGTGGAGGCTCCCCTCAGTATTTATATACATTGAAAGGTCAAAAAAATGGTCATAAACGACTAGTTTTTTTGAAAAATGTGAATTTTCGATCGGGTCGGGCTGAACGCGAGTTAGGACCGTTTCGGGCCTAATTTTTCCGTAAAAACTCAAATCGGACCTAGATTTCGGGCTAGAAACCGGGCAGGACCGGGACGGGCTGAAAACCGAGTTGGCACCAGGTCAGGTTCGGGTTGGCCAGTCGGTTCGGTTCGGTTCAGCTTCGGTTGGCCATCACTATCCCTACCCCCAGCCCCACCCCACCCCTACCCCCACTCTCCTTCACCCACCACAAACACCATTTTTAGTAGGTAGCTTCTGGAAACACGAGGATGGCTTAAGGAAAGGTTGTCGGAGTAGAAAGAATTAACCGTGAAACGTATATGGAATCGCCGGCGGCGGTTGTGGTACTGATGTTGTGTTGGTGAATATGAGCAGAAATTGAAGGAGGAGGACTTTAGGAAAGGTCGTCAGAGTAGAAAGAGAAGGTCATCGAATTCGATGGAACCACTAGTTCGACCATGTGCCCGAGACGCGTTACCCCTCGATGGTGACCCTCTAATGCGTTACCCTCTAATGCGATCTCCCTTCCGGCGATGAGCCCTCTGGCGCAACCCAAATATCCTTCCCCTCTCCATCTCTTTCTTAGATCTGCTTCTTCTTGGTTAGATTAGGTATCCCAATTTGAGATTTATTGAGGTTTTGGTTTTTAAATCTGAAATTGATTGAGGTTTTTTGATGTGGTTTTCAATTTTGATTTAGAGTTAAATTATAATTTATGATTGAGGGGTTTTGATTTACGTTGAATAGATAGAGAACTTGAAGATTCATTAAATACTTTGATGAGGTTTGATTTCCAGATCTTATGAAGAAGAAGTGAAGAAGTGGTTAGGCATAGTGGAGTGTACTCTTTTTAAAATGTTAAAACAAAAGAAAATGAAGAAAGACACAATTGCCCCTCACATGAGGGGCACATGGGGAAAGTTAACAGCTGTTTTGTAATAGCTTTAGACTCAGGGACGGAGATAGAAACAAATACAAACCATGAGAATGAAAAAAACAGTTTTTAAATTACAGGACCAAAATCGTTATAAGCACCAAACCACATGGACGAAAATCGTAGTTTACTCAAAATGTTTTTATTAAAAATAATTTAGAAAATTTGTATTATACATGAGATAAAATAACCATAACTTAATTTTTATGTAACTTATATAAATAACTTTATAATTGTTAATATTTGGGTTTTTGATAACTAGATATATTAAATAATAATATAAAAACAATTAATATGATTAATAATAACATTAATTATAAATTAGCAGTTCTAGCTCCATATCAAGGATATCATCACTAGCATCAATATCGTAACTAGCACCAATATCGTCAATAATGTATAAAAAATGATTTTCAGGTTAATTGTAACGTCCCGTTTTTACTTCTTTAGTTGTTTTATTTTCCTTTTCGGTTAATCGGTGAACTTAGGAAATTTTTGTTGGGCTTTTGTGTTAAGTGGGTAACTTTGGACTTAACTAGTTGGGGATTGGCCCATTAAGTAATTAAAAGGGGGGGGGGAGTTTTAGTCTGGCAGCCTTATTCTTTGTTTTTTTGGCTTGATAAGAAAGAAAAGAGAGAAAGGTAGGAAACGAGAGAGAGAGAGAGAGAGAGAGAGAGAGAGAGAGAGACGGGAAAAGAGAGAGAGAGCCGAGAAGGAGAGAGGGTTGCCGGAGAGCTCGTGTTCGAGTGTCGTTGTCTTTACGAAGGTAATCTCTCGTTGTTTCGTATTGTTAGTTTATCGTTGGTACATACTTAGAAACGAACATTATCACGTAATTGAGGGATTTTGGGGTTTGTGGTTTGATCATGGCGCCGTTGTGGGGTGCCATGGTGTTGTCGTGGTTCGACCATGGTGCTGCTATGGTGGTGCCATAGCGCTGCCGTGGCTGCTGCCATGGCTTGGCCTTGGCGCTGCCGTGGCTGCTGCCATGGCTTGACCATGCGGCTGTCACAGCTTGGCCACGGCCAAGGCTGTGTTCGGTGCGGCTTGCGGTGGTCGCTCGATTTTACTTCGAATGTCGTTCGGGTTATCTTTCGTTCGATTTCGGGGAGTTTCTTTTTGTAACTAAGATATGTAGGATTTAAGGATTTGGAATAGAATCTAAGGGTAGTACTTTGTGGTATTTACAGGTTATCGTGTGGATTGACCGAGTTCTTTTTTTTGGAATTTTTATAAAGTGTGTGCTTATTCGTAATTGTCGAGGTGAGTGGGAATTATGTGCTTTTATATTGTGATATATATGTATATGTATGATGTTGTAAGATGTGCTGGGTTGCGGATGACCCAAAGAGTGGGCGGCCACTAAGACTGGATTGCGGGATGATCCGAAGAGCGGGTAACCGTTAAGTGGTGATATATGATGTGGTATATGTGTATGTTGCAATGTAATGGTATATAATTTTGTGCTCACTAAGCGGTTGTGTTTACCCCTCGCGTGTTATTTTTTTTAGGTGCGAGTTCGGGTGTGATACGAGGCGATACTCCGACTTGATGGGTCCGGCTAGCAACATTCTGATCATTTTATAAACATTCCGAACTTATTTATTTACATTGTTTATTGGTTATTAGTTTTTTTTAAACTTTTGGGGTATTGGTTGTTTTGTAATTAAACATGATTTTTTTTCCTTGGGATTTATAAGGGTTTTTGGTATTTTTCATTAATAAATAATTCGGTTTTTGGAATGGGTGTTACATTAATATTATTTACCGTAAATTAAAGTTACTAATACTTAATATTAGTAATACTTATTTGTTTATAACTAATTTTTATTTATAATTAATAATAATAAACAAAAATTAACATTAAGCAGTGTTATAAATGGAAAAAAAATGTCAAAATGTCAGACACTACTATATTAACGGGAAATTGACGTGTATGCCCAAAATCCTACCCCATCTTTAATCTCCTACCTATACCCTATCCCTTTTAGCGTCGTATGCCCATGAAAGGGCGTTAAAGGCTCTTTATAACGGACCCAACAAAAAATTCCAAAAGAATCAGAGCTTTGACCAATATATGTTGACTTTGGGGCGTTAAAACGGACATTTGTCCATTAAGAGGCATTAAAACGGACCTTTGTACGTTAAGGGATGTTAAAGTCCGTTAATGGACATCTAATAGACCGTTTGACCAACCATTTAAAAGGGTGTTAATTGTGTTTGTCTAACGGACTAGGTCCGTTAATGGGGATTTAAATGCACCATGGTTTAACTCCCTCAAATCTTTAACTCCCTTTAACTACCCTTAACTCCCTCAAATCTTTGACTCCCCTTTAACTCCCTTTTTAACGGCATTTTAACTCACACACGTTCCGGGGGTATCCGGATCCATACGGGCACCGACTAATCCCCCTCGCCCATGAGCCAACCCGAAGGCCAACCCATGGACTCGCCCCTGAAGCGACCCGAAGACTGGTCAAGAGCTGGATACCGCAGAAGAGGTCTATAAGGCCTTTGGCCTTTTTTGTACCGAGCGGGACTCGAACGCGCGCCAACCTATCTTTCAAGGCAAGCGCAAGGATGTTACCTACCACCGTTGGGCTAGACATTCATTGGTCCCCTTTAACTCCCTTTAACTCCCCTTAAAGGTCAAAGACTTCTTTATTCCCCTTTAACGGCCCTTGGCCCTTTACGCCCTTTGACGACCCCTTAACGGCCCCTGACGCCCTTTAACGACCCTGTTAACGGCATTAGGTCAACAAAAATCAGGTCAAAGTGTACTTTTTGGGCATTTAGTTTGCGGGGTCCGTTAAAACAGACTCTTTAACGACGTTTCATAAGCATACGATGCAAAGAAAGAGAGAGTATGGGTAGGAGGTTTAATGTGGGGTATGGCTATGGGCATACATGCCAATTTCCCTATATTAATTCCTAATCCAATATTGATCAAGTGTCACCTTCAAACCTAATTACCAAATGATGTTTGAGTTGTAAGTGTTATCTTAAACAAATGAAGTATTTGTACTTTAACTGCATTCTTATCTCATTCTTTAAAATAGATAATCAAATGAAAAACTCTTAACATAGAGAATTCTCTGTATCTTTGTTAGGGGAGAGAAATAACTTTTTTATTCATTCCACCAATAAAGATTAAATTAATATCATTTTACATAATTTTTTTAAAAACTCATTAGGAACATAAAACTATTGAATATTTAAATATTTAAATAAGATAATTGATGATAAAATCTCTAAAATAGAAGATATATTGAAACTGGATATAAACTATTTTAGAGATTTTGACTTTTAGGTTGTGTTTGGCCAAAATAAGCTAGCTTTTAAGCTAGTACATGTTTGGATGGACCATAACCAAGCTTATAAGTCAGCTTATTGAAACGCTAGTTAGAGTAGTGTTTCAGAAGCTTTTTGTAACTTTGTTAAATTATACTTTTATTAATGTTATTTATTGTACCCTAAGATGCATTTATCAGTTATTTTACATACACATGGCTAGTTTTTGTCAAACATAATTAATTCATAAACTATCTATCAACTACCAACTAGCCTATCGACTAGTTTTACCAAACACAACCTTAGCATCCACAGTGTAGTTTTTCAGGAGTTTTTCAGAGGTTTTTCAAAAAGCAAAAACCTCACGTTAAGGTTTTCACATAGTGTAAAGATTTTTCGTGGGTTTTTACGTCATAGGTCGTAACTGCATGACCTGTTTTTTCAGAGGTTTTTCGTATTTAATTTATTTTAACTTTATAAAAATCTCGTATTAATTAATTATATTTTTTATATAAAGTTTTCATATTTAAATTTTATTATATATTAAAAAAAGTATTAAATTAATTATATATTTTATATATTTAAATAAATGTCTCAAAGTTAAGATTTTTATACGATTGTTTAAATACTTTTAGCTCACTTTTAATTTTTCAGTATTATCTTTTTAAAAAATTTTGTGGCATATATTTTTATAGAATTCTTAATGATCAAGTGTTTATTTTTTTTATTGTACATACCTTTAAACTTACCATTTTTTATTTTTATTTTTCATACTTTTATACAATTTTACGTATTTTTTAGTAACCCAATGTTTTGTTGGAATTCTACGGATTTCTTGATAATCTAAATTTTATACAACTTTGAAGATCATTTTATACACTTTTACTATAATTACACAATTAATGTAATAGAATTTTCTTGATATAAATAAATACGTGTTTGTATAATTTTATGGTATTTATTTTTATAAATAAAAATATAAATGATATAAAGTTAAAATGGTGGGACCCTGAAAATTCAGTAAAAGTTTGGATGAGGTTTTTCACATAGTGGAAATATGTAGAGGTTTTTAGGTTGTTGATGTGGTAATAATGCGTAAGAAAAAAGCTGTGAAAAAACTATGTGAAAAACCCATACATTGTGGTCTGTGGATGTTCTTAGAGCATCCACAATGTGGTTTTCGCAGGTTTTTCAGGGATTTTTTAAAAAGCAAAAACCTCACTTTGAGGTTTTTCACATAGTGTAAAGCTTTTTCAAGTGAGGTTTTTCATGAGTTTTTGCGTCATAGATCGTAACTGCACAACCTGTTTTTTCAGAGGTTATTTGTATTTAATTTATTTTAACTTTAAAATTTTTTATAAAAGTCTCGTATTAACCAGTTATATTTTTTTATAGGTGCCGGTTTTTATAGATGTTTATTTTTATTGTACATACTTTTAAACATATCATTTTTTTATTTTTATTTTTATTTTTCATACTTTTATATACAATTTCATGTATTTCTTAATAACCCAATGTTTTGTTAAAATTCTACGGACTTCTTGATAACTTAAATTTATATACAATTTTGAAGATACATTTTTTACATTTTTTACTATAGATAAATATCAACTTACCTATCTAGAGTTTCTCTGTAAATATAACTCTTTAAACTTTTCAATTGTTACCATCAAACGTTTACTTTCAAACTTCTACTCTCAAATTTTTACTCCAAACCCTCAAACATGGATAACAATCGAAAACCTTCAAACTCATCCAAACTCTCAACATCCTCAAAAATTATGTATAATAAATACATAATTAATGCAATAGTATTTTTTTCGATATTAATACATATTATTTGTATTAATTTATTGTATTTATTTTTATAAATAAAATTATAAATGATATAAAGACAAAATAGTGGACCCTGAAAATTCTGAAAAAACTTGGATGGGGTTTTTCAAATAGTGGAAATATATAGAGTTTTTAGGTTGTTGAAGTGACAATAATGCGTAAGAAAAAGACTGTAAAAGAGTTGGGTAAAAAACCCATACATTATAGATGCTCTTAGTTCTCTATTCTATAAAAATCTTAGAAAAATTTGTTAAAAATGCTTTAAAGAGTTAGACTTTATACAAAAATAAATACAAACAAAAAAGTTTTGTTTCATTTTAACAATTTAGTTTTTTATTTATTTAAGATAAGATTTAATATTGAAAGTGGGTCAAAAGAATGAGGACTTTGACCAATGAAGAATTAACGGCACATACATACATTTACATAAAAAGTAAGCGGTACGGACAGTGTGCTCGGCTGTCGTCGGTGGCCTCATCCTGATCAACAGTTGGCACCTACATTTACATATCTATTATATATCCCAACTTATTAAATTAAGACTAAACTATATAGATTATTAGGTCCCTCTATATGAGTATTTTTATATAATTAGTCCTTAGACTCTATTTTTATTTAGTAGAACATTTAGGTGTGTTAGAGCATCTCCAATAGCTTTGCTAAAAATTTTCTAAAATAGAGAACATATAATGAAAATTTCTAAAAGTATTTTTTTTCATCTCCAACACATTTGCTATTTTAGAGAAACTATCATTACATTATACTATTAAAATAATCTATAATTTATCATTCCAATGCATTTTAAAAAAAGAATTAAATATATAATAATAAAGATTCATTTTCATTGGTTAGATTGAATAAAATATTAATTTCTCTCTCCTACTATCAAGTTTTAAGGAAATCTATAAATTTAGAAAAATTTGAAGTTTTTTCTATAATAGCAAACAAGATAGCAATCCTGTTGGGGAGGTTTAGAGGAAAAAAACCCACTTTTTGCTATTTTAGCAAACCTGTTGGAGATGCTCTTATTGATATTCATCTTCTTCAAAAAAAAAAAAGTTAACTTTAAAAACATACTTATATCCAAATTAAACACAAAAATTTAAACCTATATCAGAAATAAACTAAACAATCCCCTAAAGCAATGCACATGCATCTAGTTAAGACCTAAAGAGGAAGCACATGAACCATCCGTTCACATCCAATTCTGCTTTGGGTTATATTTTTCCATGGGAATCCGATAATGATGGTCGGATATGACGATCATTTTGAAGTTGTATGTGTTTGTGTATGTTGCGGGGTGGAATCTGGCGCCTTACATAATAAGGAGATATGGGTGCGACTAGAACATTGACATGTGATAGGTATAGTATGCCAAAAGATATAACATTAGAAACTCCACCTACTCCTAGTTTGTTTCACGAACTAAGCTCTAATATCATTCTTCTTCTCAATATGTTTACAACATTCATTTATGTGTGTCAGTGTGTGAGTGCCAATCTCGATTTTGATTTTGAGAAGAAGAAGATTTCATGGTTTAATTTCAATGGAGAAGATGATGATTTCAATGTGCGTGCCAAACTTGTTTCCACGATGTGTGGTATAGGTTCTTTATTTAGGTGTTTGATTTTGATTTTAGGGTGTTTTGTTGTCAGATTGATAGGGTTTTTATATAGTTTGAGGTTACAATAGTTGAAGATTCATTCAATAGCAAAAACGAGCATTAAAATGTTATAAAATGATGAAAAGACTAATGCCCTTGAAGTTAACGGAGTTGGTTGGTGATGATCGTTTGGCCCAAAGACCAAATTTGTGAAAAACGCATAAGGCCAGTTTATCCACGTACTAAATGAAGTCTAGAGATCATTTTGTAAGAAACTAGCATATACCACAAGGACCGAATCTGCAATTTCATGTTAATTAATTATGTGGATCAACCCCTCCTTTTCTTCCTTCCTATTAATATACTACTTACGATTCTCAAACCATTAGATATCAAATGAGCGATAGGAAATTAATAATTAATTTTCTTGTTGATACTTTCAACGTAGTTGAGAAATCATTTCTACTCGAGTGATATGTTTTTTTCATTTTTCAATAGATTTCATTCATTTCTAAAATAATGTATTGTTAAAAGGATTTTTGTTGTTCATAAAAATAAGTACAATTTCAAATATGTAAAGGGATGACGACATTTATATACCATTTCGATAATTGTTCTCTGCCATATTTTTGGTGATTTTTAGACATATAAGTGATAACTTGAATTCAAAAAGAAATTGACTACCGGTATTTGGTTACCAATGATTCCACCCTCAACAAAGATGCAAAGTGCATTTATGTTTCATTTACCATATATAAATATCATATACCTTTCGGGGAAACATTATAATTGAATAATCTTCATCATTTAATTGAACAATTGTGTCATTTCTAGCATTTGACAACAAATAACTCACCGATAGCATAACTTTATGTTTGAATTTGAATTTTGAGCATCTTCAAACTCTTATTTTTTTAAACCAAGTTTTGTTTTGATTAGGAGTGCTATTATTGATATTAATTTATCGACTTTCTTAGCATGCCTCAATAAGTTAGAATACACTTTCTAGATTAAAGTTATTGTATTCAAAAGATTGTTTGTGTATCTTTTGAAGGTCATCGTCATATTATATATACAATGAATACATTAGATCTATTTGAAAATTAACAACTTTCTGAATAAAAAATACTCTTAACAATTAAAGAAAAGTCACCAATTATATGCAATTATTCATATTGGGATCAAGCACATCCATCTTGATCTTATCACAATGCGACCATATACCATGATAAATTTATGATAATAGGTTCCAATTTAAGACAATAAATCAAATTAATGTATATTTATTTTAAATTGGATTGAAATAATATAAGTATCTAAAATTTATAATTTAATAATTTATTTATTGAAAAAAATTAATGACTTAATAATTCATAAAAGGTTACATAATATTTCATTAAAAAAAGGCTTTAAGAAAATCCGTTATAGTTTTTTATACACTTCCTTAAATAAAACTATGTAATTGCTTACGTCAATTTATACATTGAAGAATGACTATTTATTTTATTACAACCAATTGCCAATTAAAGTTTTTGGGTGCCTTTTATGACTATAAAATGATGTTTTCTCTTAAAAACTTGAAAGTGTAACTTTTTTTAGTTTACATAAACCAAATACTTTTTAGAAATGTTATTCTTTCGGCTATAATATATAAGTTTTTCTGAAGATATTAAATACCCTCATTGTTTTCTTATTGAATTAAAGATGTGAGTTTAACAGTTAAAATAAAATGAATGAGCTTCTTCTAAAATTCAACTTAACGAAATCATTTCCTCTTTTTAAAATTAGTGTATTATAATTATTATAAAAATATTCAAATAATTTTATTTTCTTTTTAAAATTGGATATTGCAATTAATCTTCTCATTAGTTCTTTTAATTAACTTCATTTTTAGACATCTCATGTCTCCCTCTATCTCTCTGGTTCATAGCTGTCGAGATGAAGAGTTTCTTGAGTTAAATAAACATTTTAGAGACAAAAAATATTCAATTTATTCATTAAAAAACCCATTATTATTCAACTAATAATTAAATATATATATATATATAATACCGTCAATAAAAAGAGGATAAAATTAACTTGTGAATCAAAATTAATATCAACATTACAAACCAAAAGTAATAATTTTGGATTAAAATTTGAAAAATTAATTATTTTAACTATTTTTAAATACTTTTAACATCTTTTAACCATTTTTTCCCAAAAACTTCTAAAATAGCTATGAACTTCGCTAAATAAGGAACTCCGCTAAAAATAACATCTACTAATAACGCTTAATGGTATAAAACATAATTTTTTTAAGTTTTCAGGGCTGAAGGTGTATGCCTTTCAAATACCAAATATGTGATTTTTAAACTTATATTTTAGTGGAGTTTCCTATTTTAGTAGAGTTCATGGTCATTTAGGAAAAAAAATTAGAAGTTTTTTTTGTTAAGAGGTATTAAATATATTTAAAAATACCTAAAACAATTAATTTTACTTAAATCTTTACTTAAAGAATATTTTTTTTGCATTATGAGTTCACATGTAAAAAAAAATTACATGAAAAAATACCGACAAATATTTTCTAGAAAACGCGTATGTGTTGGTAACTTTACTTGTCTGAAATTTGAAAAAGCTTTATTTAATTAAAAAAGAAAATAAATAAATTTAATATAAAGAATCTGAATTTAATTTCAGGGAGTTGGATGGGAAACGTGGCCATAATTAAGACCAATCTTGTACGGTATAATGTACGCCCATTTTAATACGTACAACTACTACCAGTGTAATAATAATAGTTATTATTATTATTATTATTCATATTAATAAATATGGATAATTAAATTCAAATTAATGCATGGGATGGCATGGGAATTGCGGATCTACATAACTCTTTTAATAAATCATTTTTGTTCAATTATTGTGATATCCGACATCTTTTTTATCTCATTAATTTACAAGATTCATGAAATTTCATATGAATTAGATAGATTTTACATTTTATATCTAATAATTATGATATTAATAAAATTAAAGTTAAAATACCTTAAAACCCATTTTTAAAATAGTAATATTATGACAGTTGTAGATTACCAGCAGTGTCATGCATGATAATTTAAGTTTAAATGTTAGTATTAAATTAGTTAAATAAATAAAAACTAATTTATGTTTATAGGTGCTTTGTTGTTTGGCTTGACCTAGTCTGAAGATCCCGCACCATTTTCAACCAATGCTCACTTGCCACTTGGGTATTCCAAATAAATATATAAAATAATTATTGTTATAAATATAAAAGACAATATTATAATTCCATAAAATATAAAAAAATGATGTATAAGTATAACCATCAAAACACGAGGTAATTAAAGAATTTCTGTTTCACTTGCGCTGTTTTTGTGTTAGGGTTAAAAATATAGTTGTATTCAAGTTTGGGGTGGTTTTTGTATTTGTTGTAAAGTTGAGGGGAGCTGAGTGTAAATACCCTAGGGGTATAAAAGCTTTTGTGTTAATTGTAGAAGAAAGAGAAGATGGAGAGATACGTAATTGTCAGATCTAGAGTTTGATAGAGGAGAGAGAAAGTTGAGAGTGTATATTGTGTTCATATTGTTCATATCAATAAAAGTGAGATTTGTGATTGAAATTGAAGCTTCTTAATCATGGTGGATTGATATTCAGATCTATCAAGTGGTATCAGAGCAGGAGATCAGTGAAATTGTTGAAGATTTGAAGGTAATTTCATGAATTTTTGAAGCTTGGAGCAAAAATGGTGAAATTTTGATTTGGAGCTTGAAGATCTTGAAGATTTGAAGATTTGGATGTAGTTTGATGTTATTTTGTTGTTAGATTTGAGTTTTTAGTGTTTAATTGTGAAGATTTGATGAATTTTGAGCCTAAAATGAAGGTTTTTCGAGTTTTTGTTCGAAGTTCATCAATGGAGGTTCATCAATGGAGGTTTGGAGAAGAAGTTCTTATGTCTCGAGTCTAGATTTGGTCATTTCGAGTCTTATTTTGCTATTTCGAGCAGGTTTTGAGTTTTTCGAGTCATATCTCGAGTGCTTTTGTCTTTATCTCGAGTCCTTTATGTCAATATCAGCTTTAATGAGGAGAAAGAGTGGTCAAATCGTTGGTCAACTCGAGGTCAGCCCTTGTTGGTAAGTGTGTGTTTAACTCGAGCAGCATTTTGAGGCGTATAAGACTTCATCTCGAGCACTTTTTCTTTTTAAATAGGAGAGAAGGAAATATTTTGTTGTCTTTTAGTGTATTAAATAAGAGTGAGAGAGGTTAGTCAACTCGAGAAGAAGTCTTGGAGACATGTGTCAGCCATCAACATCTCGAGTGGCGTGTAAGGACAAGTAGGTAACTCGAGCCGCGTGTAAGTCAACTCGAGTCACGTGAGGAAAACGTGTGTAACATCTGTGTGAAGAAAGCGTGAACGTCAACTCGAGACGTATCTCGAGTGTGTGTGTACGTCAGCAAAGAGGGTCGCATTTTGAAGTGTGTGGCGTCTTGGTCAACTCGAGGTAAGCTCGGTCAACGCAACAGGACAAGAAAAACGGCTATCTCGAGTCTTGAGCGCGTGTAGCAGACGCGTGCGTGGGAGACAGCCTGTCCGCGTGTCAGGATTCTTCTGTAGGCGTGTCAGCGTGTAAGACGTCTGGAACGCGTGAAAGAAGGCGCGTACGGTGGTCACCATCTCGAGTCAACTCAAAGACGCGTGCAGGTCAGATCCATCAGGCGCGTCTGTATCATCTCGTCAGGCGCGTCAGGCAGAGTGTCAGGCGCGTGGGAGACATTTCCAGCGCGTGTCGGCGCGTCAGCTTCATCTCGAGGCGCGTGAAGGCTATCTAGAGCCGCGTGGCGCGTCAGCAAGGCATCTCGAGTCCTCTCGGGCGCGTGGGGGCGCGTGATTTCAGTATCTCGAGTCTTTAAACGCGTTTTTTCGACTTATTTCGAGTATATAGGCGCATTTATCTCGAGTGGGAGCGTATTTTTTAGTATTTTGAGTGTATTTTAGCTCATAAATACCGTATTTCGAGCCATTTTTCAATATTTCGAGTCTAGTGCTTTATTTTTTGAATATTTTTCAAGATCTCTCGAGTCAAGTGTTATGTTTGAGTATTTTTCAATATGTCTCAAATCATTTTTAATTTTTGAGTGAATCTTTGATTTTTATAATTCAAGTCAAATTTTTTTTTAGTCAACGAGTATCTCGAGTCATTCTATTGTTTTTGTGAGAGGCTTATTTTGGTTTCATTGTTTTCATTTTATTTTTACCAAGACTCGAGTCTTTGTGATTTTTGGAGAGCAAATTTTTCTAATTGTCCGATTTTACAAGATTTAATTTTTCTGAATATACTCTGCGTTACTGACTTTCAGTTGTTTTTAGTGTTTCAGATTATTTGACTTTGCTTCAAGTTTTTCAAGAAAAAAAAAAAATCGTTCAGTGAATTTTTCAACAATTTCAGATTTAACCATCTACTGATCAAAAGATCCGTTCGATTCATCATGACGACGAGAGAAGCGTTAGCAATTGGTTCCGATACCAATTCCTATATATCGTTCATATAGATATTTTCCTATCTTTCTGAACCATTCCTTTTTGATCATACCATCTGATGAAACAGTTTTATCAAACAATTCTTTGTTTTTCATGTGTATTCCATATATATAAGTGTTTGGAGATATATTTTTGCTCATGTCTTGTTGTTATACATCTTTTGAGCAAATTTTATCAAAGGCTATATGATTCAATCGATGAATCATCGATTTTGCATGTTTAGGAAACATATTTCACGGGGAGTGAGGTTATACAACTTCTATGGACTGCCAGCGCCGGTAGCCCTACCCAAGAAGTTATCCTTGAGAGAAATGAGGGGTGAAGGGTCTCAATCAAAGAGTGGGGGAGATAACTCATCCGGTTGAGTTATTCTCATAGTGTTAGAGCGGAAAAATGGAATAAGAGAGCTTGGTTAGAAGTGAGGAAGATTAAAAGAATTGGAGGGTGTGAGAACAGAGTTAAAAGAAAATTAAAACTCTGCACCAACCATTTCTAAGCCGGGCAACCACATAATCTATCGGTTCACGTTCTTTGGTGACTGATATTGAATCAAGGCAAAGCCCAATGCCGACTCTCGATTAAACCCCACCAGCTACTCATTTTCTTCTCAACAAGAAAATGTTTCATTTTTGCACGGGGACGCAGCATATAATCTATCAGATTTTCATTCGGAAAGTCGATATTGAAACAGAAGGAAGCCGCCCTGCCTTCGAACTTCATTTCTTACACATCGAGTCAGTGATTATGTTTTTCACTATTTTGAGCCTTTTAAAGCATTTTATGCTATTTCTTTCAACACTTTGCACACAAGGAATTTGTTTCTTTGTCGGAACATTCATAGAAATACACCGGTATTTCAATGATTGAATGGAAGTCCTGGGGGGTGAACGTCAATAAAGCCCTTTCTACAGTACATCCGTTGTACTAAGTGGCTTTGTGCTACTTACAGGCATTTTAACTGTTTCATGTGTTGATTCAGGGTTACCACTCTATGTCTGAATTTGAAAAGATTCGGATAATTTTTGGAATTGACGGATGGTTTACATTTTTGGATGGTGGTTCGGGAGGAAAAGGATGGTGACTGCTCAGACGGTTTCTAACTATTTGGTTGATATGTGGTTTGAAGATTAATCATTTCTACATTGTGATTTGATGATAAAATCATTTTTTTCATCAAATAGGGGGAGAAAGAAAGCGAAATGATAAAGTTTTGATATGATAGAGAAAGAAAGCGAAATGGGGAGAAAGAAAGAGAAATGATTATTTGATCAATACATGTGATATTTGTATATGGTGAAATGCTTGAGAAATGTTCAAAGTTGGTGAAAGATGATTCTTCAACGTACTTGAAGATATTTGTTTAAAGTTCAAGTTGAGTTCTGAAGAGATTTTGTGCTTAAGTGGAAGATCAAGATGAAAAGTTTATCAAGATAATCATGTTGTCAAAGTTTTGATTATTTGAAGACATTGGAGAAGAGTCAAGTGAAGACTGAAGATTTCAAAGATGTTGTTTCTGGATGATGAGATAAGAGTTTGAAGTTTTATAAAGAAAAGGAGATGAGTTTATTTTCTGAAGATTGATTGGATGAAGATATCTGGAGATTGATACTTAAGTGGTTATTAGTTGGTGAATTCTAATTCAAGTTGAGCTTATTGAAAGTTGATAATTCAAAGAAGATAATTCGATTTTGCGGATAAAGGGGAGATTGTTTATTTTGAAAAAAGTTGAGATATTTTCTGAAGACTGTGGAAGATCGTTAAAGTCAAGAGATTCTCAAGTTAAGTTCGGTTGAGAAGTTTTGAAGTTGGTTATCTGTATTTCGTGAAGATTTCTGATGCGGAAAAGTTTTTGTTCGTTGATGATTTTGACAAAGTGAAGTTTCTGAAGATTGTATATGTTTACAAGTTTTGTGTTAGTTGGTTATTTCCAACTTGAATACAAAGGGGGAGATTGTTAGGGTTAAAAATATAGTTGTATTCAAGTTTGGGGTGGTTTTTGTATTTGTTGTAAAGTTGAGGGGAGCTGAGTGTAAATACCCTAGGGGTATAAAAGCTTTTGTGTTAATTGTAGAAGAAAGAGAAGATGGAGAGATACGTAATTGTCAGATCTAGAGTTTGATAGAGGAGAGAGAAAGTTGAGAGTGTATATTGTGTTCATATTGTTCATATCAATAAAAGTGAGATTTGTGATTGAAATTGAAGCTTCTTAATCATGGTGGATTGATATTCAGATCTATCATTTTGTTTTCTCTGAAAAACGTTTGTGATTTCTTTGTTGGATTAATATCTTTGATACAAAAAATATAACAAACTAGATTTTTGACATGTATAAAATAAAAAGAGTCATGTAAATATTACATTTGTTATGTATAAGCAAATAATAAAATTGAATTAAGTCGATAGATAAACAAAAGTTGATGGAATTCATACAAATACTTTCAGAACAATTTTATATAAAAGTCAAAAGATATACATTATAACGTAAATTTTTGTTCCGATTCCTAGATGATGAACACATGTTATAATATTTATGGACGGAGCTTCATTGGTTCTTACGGTAGCACGTGTCTTCTTATTATTCGTTTGACAAGAGGTAAAAAAATTATTTTTGTAAAGATATAACCGTATTATTTTGAAGGATGTCGTCACTGTATTATTTTAACATAAATCTTATAGCATCTAACTTAGTTATGTGTATATTCATGGTTTTCTGTTATTTTAATGTTTTACTTTTAACCGTTAAATAATGCCAGTATCATAAAAGATTTTTTATATGGGTGCCTCTTAAAAAAGTAAACATTTATTTAATATTTTGTTATTCCTTCGATCTTTAATTTCTAAAGTTGTGATTTAAAACATAATAATGACGGACATACAAGTTTTTTTGTATTTGTGTAAACAATTTATGTTTGTTCAAGTCATTTAATTAAATTAACATTTTACTAATCCTGATTAATTTTTTGCTCCAAAGGGTATGGTTGTCTTTGTAATATTGTGTACCGATTCCATGTCCTTATCAAGTAAGGATTTGATTCTTTTTTATCTAAATTGTTTAAGCGTATCTAGTATAATCTTTTCATTTGATTAATACTTATTGGTTGCATTCTTGATGATTTGTTGGTGAACCTAATTTTCATAATACGCCATTCATGTGTCTTTTGTTTTGCATTTAGACTCCAGCAGGAGGGTTTTTGGAAATCTTTTTAGAGAGAAACAAAGATTCATGAAGAAGACTTTAGAGAACAGAGAAGATGTTCATCATGGAAGAAGAAGTGATCTATTTGAATCACATATGACATTTAATATGATCACGCATGATATTTGATATTATCACATATGATAATGATCTCATCATAATGATCGTTGGCACTTGATTCATATGTTTATCATTATTTTATATGATATTAATAGACAATATGTTAAATGTAACTAATCACATATATGTGATCCAAAATGTTAATCCAAAATTTTGATATTGAATGGTGAAAATGATAACGAATTAATTATGGATATCACATGTGCTTTTGACAAAGTTTGAGAAAAAAAAATCTTATAATAAATGTATCTATAAAATAGTGAAAAATAAAACTAAATGGTGAAAAGATTAAGGTTGTAAATGAATCGAAGAACACGAATGAAGGTTTGTTCGTGTTTATTCGTTTAAATTAATCGAACGAACACGAACACCAAATGAATGGATTTTGTGTGTGTTTATATTTGTTTATTAAGAAATTTTGTTTGTTTTTTTCATTTATTAAGAAACATGTTCGTTCATATTTTTTTTTATGTTCATTCATTAAAAGCTAAATAAACGTAAATGAACAAACTTAAACGAAGGAACCCAAATGAACAAAAACCAACCACTATTGCTCATCATTTCGTTCGTAAAATAACCATAATAAAATGAACAACCAGGTTAACTTAGGAGGTACAAAAAAAGAACTATAAAAGATCAATTTAGTTTATGCTTTAACATATTAATATCATATTATATAAATATGTTTATACATACACAAACGTAAACACACATTAACGAACATAAATGAACGTACAAACGTTTACAAACATAAATGAGCGTATAAGACCATTTTTCATGTTTCTTCATTTAATAAATGAACAAAAAAATTGTCTTCTAGTGCTGTGGCAGATTGGTCATCGCTCGGGGGGTTCATAGCGCCCTAACCGAGTTCGAGTTTTTCCGTACGCATGCCTGAGGACATTTAAGTTGGGCCATGTTTAGCCCCCCAAAGTTGTCCGGATTTGTCGGGGTTTGGCCCGGACACCCTTCCAAACAAAAAATTACGTTCATATCCGTTTATTCATTAAATAAAAGGGTTTATTTCATAGAATAGTAACCAAGTTTCAATTTTGTTCTCCTAAAGTCACTCAAACTTTTTTTGCTCAACAAAAACCACTCAACTTTTATTTTTGTTCCAATCCTATGTAATTTACCTGTTCTAGCAGGTTACCAGGTAAATTTGATTTTTTATTTAATTAATCTGTATTTAATTCAATCCTTAATTAAAATAATCTTTATTAATCTTTTTATTTAATTAATCTTTATGTAATATTTTTATTATGTTTAATCTTTTTAATTAATTAATCTATATGTAATTTATGAACATTAACTCTTGATCCAGATTTATCAGCTTATTTTGGACATGGAAATCACCTTTGCTATTTTCCTCTTGTTAGCTTGTTACACGCTGGGCTGAATGTAGTTAAACAAAAGAGAACTTGTTGTTTTCCTCTTGTTGAGCTTATTTTCTATCTTTCTTTTTTGTGTTTTTATAGGGTTACACAAAAACCCATAAAAGAGAACTTGATGTTTTCCTCTCGTTGATCTTAGTTTCTCTCTTTCTTTTTTGTGTTTTTATTGGGTTAAACAAAAACCCATAAAAAGAGAACTTGCTATTTTCCTCTCGTTGAGCTTAGTTTCTCTCTTTCTTTTTCGTGTTTTTACAGGGTTAAACAAAAACCCATAAAAAGAGACCCATTTCATAAAACCCAAAAATTAGAAGGGAAAGAAATGAGGATTTAGTTGATGAATAAAATTATACAAAAGAAAAAGAAAAAAAGGGTTTTGAGCAATTTGATCACAAGATTGTGATGGGTTTATACGAGTGAAAATTGATTATTTTAACTAGAATTGAATTAAATAAAAATTAATTAAATAAAAAAATCAAATTTACTTATTAACCTCCTATGGATTGAATTAAATAAAGTTAAACTAAATAAAAATTAATAAAAATCATTTTAATTAGGGATTATTTTAAAATAAGGTTAATTAAATAAAAAGATTAATAAAGATTATTTCAATTAGTAGAACAGGTAAATTAAATTTATAAAGATTAATTAAATAAAGATTAATAAAAATTTATTAAATATAAAAATCAAATTTACCCGGTAACTTGCTAGAACAGGTAAATTACATAGGATTGAAACAAAAATGAAAGTTGAGTGGTTTTTGTTGAGCAAAAAAAGTTTGAGTGACTTTAGGAGAACAAAATTAAAACTTGGTTACTATTCTATGAAATAAACCCTAAATAGAACGAACTTTCTACTGAACGATTCACAAATAGTTATTGAACGTTTGGTTTGTTGATAGCCCTAAAAAGGATATTATACTATTGTGGATATCAAATGTAATATTTAATAAATTTAAAAAATATATCTAAAAATAGTGAAATAAGTCATATGGAACATGATAAATAAAAACTATGGATTAATTAAAATTAAAAAAGTAATAAATGTAAATGATACATTTTTAAGATATTCAAATAGTATTCCTATTTCTATTATACCCTAACTTAGATTTAATCTAACTCAATAGGGTAGTTATCCTAAGTTTTAAAGCTATTTTCACTTTTTTTACAGTAGTTTTAGTGGATTATATGGTCTAGATTGTTTTTTGCCTATTTGTAAAATAATCGTATTTTCGTTTGAATCGAATCCATAACATACATACATACATGTAAAACCATCCTAATATATACAAACTATTAATTTCATTGGTTTGTTTAATTTCATGATGAAATTGATTCATATAAGTTTTTTTCCTTGACGAGATTATTTCATATTTTGTGTTTTTAGGTAGAAATGAATTATTTCATATATTTTCTTATTCTAATAAAGTTTTTATATAAAAACCTAGATGTATGAACAATTTGATTAAAAAAGAATTATATGAATCAATTTCATAAATACAAATGTACATGTTTGTAAAATTTATAAAAATTGCATTTAATTTGTTTTCTATAGTCTTATTTGTTATATTTATTAACTGTTTACATATAATATTATATAAAAAAGAAGTTACAATGCTTACTAGGCTTTTTGTTTTCTTAACATTTTAAGTCAGAAAATTAAGAGATTTGCATACTTAAGACTTTTTTATTTTTAAGAAAATTAAAGGTTTAAAAATCTCTTATCGTCCTCTTAAATTTTAAAAGGTGCATCATCCACCTTTGATCTTTTTTATATGTAAAATTAGACTTTAGATCTTTTAAAAAACTAATGAAACTTAAAAGTATGTTATTGGTTGTGAATGATATAGATATGTTCATATAGTGAAAACTCATTGAATGTGATCTAATAGTCCATGTCATATTAACTTTAAAACTAGTTGTATTCATTTGTAGTCTTATGAACAATAATAGCAAAACATATGTTCATTCGTCCTTGCCATGGAAACTTAATGCATGTGATCTAATAGCCGGACCATTGCATATTTTTTTGGTCAGCAGCAAGAAAACAAATTTATTCACACATAGAAGAATCAACAAAGAGGGAGACCAGCGAGGAGCTAGGCCTCAAACAACAAAGAAAAGAAAGCACGCGGGGGGGGGGGGGGGGGGGGGGGGGGGTTGAGACTACAGGGAGATCTCCAACGAAGGGTTACAACACCAACCAATCCAATTAAGGGGCCTAATGAAGCCGGACCATTGCATATAATGGTGTGTTTAGATATTTTGTAAACCTCACATTATTTTTTATTTCCAGGTATTTTGAGGCTAACTAAAAGGATCAAACTTTTCTCAGAAACATATAAGTCGGTTGTAGTAGTAAGTAGCCCACATTAATTAATCTTTAAAATAAAAAATAAAAACATTATTTCACCATCAATAACATAGTTAAGTATTTTCTATGATTTTACTCTTTAATGTTACAATAGCAATGTTAAAAACACAAATTTTAACATTGTCTAAATGAATTAAGAAAAGATAGATTTTAACCTTGAAGGCCATATCATTTGCAAAAACACCATAATGTTAACTTTTTTTCACCCACTTAATTCTTGAAATGGTTGCTAATTCTTGTTTAAACATTATTAGGCTATGCGCAACGGACATCGGGTTGGGCAAGCGGGTTGGCGGGTTGAGCCCGCCGGGCCCAGCAGGTTCGGCGGGCACCGCTGTGTGAAGAGGGAGCCTGGCGGACTGAGGGAGACACGGTTTGGGGAAGCCGTTCCTTTTTGTGTGTGTTGTGTGAGAGGGTTGGGAGGGTTGGGTAAGAGTTGTAGAGGGTTGCAGAGGGCTTTGAGAAGGTTAAAGAGAGGGTTGGAAAAAAACTGATGTGTCAGCTGATGTGACATGTTATAGTGAGAGGGTTGGGAGGGTTGGCAACCCTCCCAACCCTCTCACTTTTTAATTTATTTAATACAAATTAATAATAAAATTAAATAAACAATTTAATTAAATATATATTAAATACTAAAATTAAAATTTCATAACATAAAAAATGAAAAATTACAAAACAATATCGAGAGGCCAAATATGTTCCACCAAATCTGCCCGAAGATTATGGTGAATATCTCGGTTTCTCACTTCGAGAACATTCACCATACGTTGTTCCTTAGTGAGTTGTGGGTTAGGCGAATCCGGTATATAGTCCGGGACAACACAAATGGCCTTGTTTTTGTTTTCGAGTATCATATTGTGTAATATGATATATGCGTACATAATGTTGCTCAACCTAGGTATCTCCCATGAGCGAGCCGGTTGTACGAGTATACTCCAACGTTTTTGGAGCACGCCGAAAGCTCGTTCGACATCTTTACGTGCCTCTTCTTGCGCTTTCTTAAACTTAATTCGTTTAGCGTCTTCCGGATACGAAAACGATTTGACAAAAGTAGCCCATTCTGGATATATCCCATCCCCGAGATAATATCCGTGCTCGTACGTGGCCCCGTTTACTTGAAAATATCGGTCGGGTGCTTTTCCGTCATACACATCTTCGAAGAGGGGCGACTGACCGAGCACGTTTAGGTCATTCATGGCACCGGCACAACCAAAGAATGCGTGCCAGATTCATGTATCTTGGGAGGCCGTCGCTTCTAAGATGATTGTCGGATGCGGTTTATCGCCTCAATGGTATTGACCTTGCCATGCAATCGGGAAATTCCCCCATTCCCAATGCATGCAGTCAAGGCTACCGAGCATGCCGGGAAATTCGTGACTCTCTTCGTGTGCGGCATACAACTGCTAAACATCTTCGTAAGTCGGTTTACGTAAATATAGTTTTCCATACACTTCTATAATTGTCGAGCAGAAGTTGTTTAGACAATCGTGTCGTTGTCACACCCATGCGGACGTACTCGTCAAATGCGTTGCCGGATTTCCGTGCGCCAGTTGCCGAATTGCCGGCGTACAATTTTGTAATGGAGAAAAACTCGGGAACCCGCAGCATCGTACTGTTGTTGAAAATATGGGTACCGTGTGTTTAAATCGTACAATATTCGTATGAATAGATGTTTCGCCATCCTAAAATGTCGGTTGAACATATTATCCGGGTATGTCGGGTTATCGCAAAAGTAGTCTGCGATTAGCCGTGCGTTTGCTTGTACCCGCCCCCTGTCTATGTTAGGGGCCCTCGAACGGGGAATCGATGGTGATATACTTGCTTGTTGAACGAACATAGCAAACATTTGCGCATCTTGTTCCCATTCTTCGTCGGTACCCATGGATGATGACCCGTTCGAGTATTCGAGTTGTGCCATAGTGGATGTGGAGAAGAAGAAATGAAACTTGGTGTATAGAGTATTGGTGTATGGAGAAAAAAATATTTGTGTATATTGAGATGAAAGTGTGTGTATATGGAGAAGAGTATAAATGGTTTATATATATGGAGAAGAATTGAAAAAGAAAGAAAAAAAATTAAATAAAGAGAGCCGTTGGAAGATGGCAACGACTCTATATGCCCGATTCGCAGCCAGCCCGTCGGGCTCCCTCTTTAAACATCGGTGCCCGCTGAACCCGCCGGGCTCAACCCGCCCTACCCGTTTGTACCGCTGCGCATAGCCTTATCTCATTTTCTTTGAAAATTAACAATTAACAGACACGTCAAATTTAATGAAATAAATCTCTCTTGATTAAGAAGTCTTCAGCTTAGGTGGTGTTTGTTGTTTCAAAATAATTAAGCTCTTGATTGCCACTTATGTCTGAAAGGGTGAGACTTTTAACTAGGATAAATGGTGTTGTAACCCTATATGCGTCTTTGTATTCTTCTCTTCTTCTTCTAGCTTCTCACTAGTTTTGCGTTGGAATGAAATCTTTAAGTTCTTGTCTTTAGCTCCAAGTAACAACCTTTCATATCGCAATCAACAGCAGTTGCAATCTCCATGACAATGGTAACAAAAACATAAGAAGTACTAACTGAACTAGAAGTAGTAACCAGCAATACTAACGGGCTATATAGTAACAAACAGTACTAACGGAGCAGTAGTAACGAGCAGTAGTAACCGGGATGCTGGAAGTAGTAACCACAACTAGAAGTAGTAACCATTAATACTTCCACTTTGGCTCAACAGTAGTAACCATTCTTCATCTTTAACAACTTTCAATTTCAAACCGAACAAATACAATTTCACAGATTTGTTTCACTTTTAAATTCTTTTGTATTAAAAACAAATATTGAATTTACAAGACTGTTGTGGAAATATAAAAAGATTAACCTAATCTAAATAATCTTAAGTTTGACACAAAGTATTCACTATGCACTAGTGAGAAGTAAAAAGAAAGAGATAGAAAGAAAGACTCAGTAAGAAATAGAGATGAACTAATGTGTTTGAAGAACACGTCCAATGTCTCTATTTATACCACATGTATTAAATGCATGGTAAGGTCACTTTGACACATGTTATGTATCTAGTGGACCTTTTGTACTATTTGCTATTTTGAAATACCCATGTGTTAGAAAGCAGTATGGGTAAAAAGCAAACAATTGCTTTTGGAGGCTGATAAGTACGGAGGGACCAATGTTTAGAACGTCCCTTTTGTATTATGTCAGTAAAAGCATGGTTGTCCTTTTTGTGCATTTAAGGTAATGAGACAAATGAGGTAATCTTCAGATGCATGCCTCTGATTAGCGGCTAGAGATCATTGGTCCTTCAAGACGTCAGCGGTCGATGAGGCATGGTTCTTTCACCTCGTCAGGCAGATGTAGTCAGACAATTATCACTGAATCTGTCTTCAGATCACGAGTGACACTGACTCTATCATCAGCTACTTCTTCGACATCATTGATGGTTCTTGTTGCTTGACTTATTTGTCTTCAAGAATGATACTTTATTTCTTGATATCTCTTATCAGGGACGCTGAACAGACTTAGTGAGTCCCTGATGTCGATACATCAGTTACAAAGTGAGGCTTGAGATTTATAAGGATTATCAAGGAACATTCTCAATGATAATTCCTCAAGCTTGAGTTGAAATAAAATATCTACACTAAGTAAAATCAGGATCATCATTATTTCATCAATCTTAAAAGAGCTTGGATCAACAAGATCGTTGACTTAAGGCTTGAAAATACTTGAACCTTTAACTTTGAAATGCAAGTGAACCTATAAATGACCATAATTGATCAAAGTGTTACCCAAATGGGCATTTACGAGGAAAGAGAGATGAAGAAAACGAAGATCTTACCCTAGATCTTGAGAGAAAACGCACCAACATAAGAAAAAAGGAAGACAAAAGTGAGAAAGTAGAGTTTCTGGGGTTTTTATCCCGTTTGGATCCCTTTGTGATTATGATATGCGAAAGTGTCTTTGGAATTACCATCGGCCACTCTCACCCGAGATGTATCGTAGCCTTCGCGTTGTCCATGACCTTGCCTCACGATTGTGACCACGGGATAGTCTTCGGGCACAATCACCCCGAGTGTACTGAGGGTGGGGTCACCGCGAAAGTGACCCTAGCACTCTTGCCGACCACTCCTAGTCAAAACCCTAGGCTTCTCAAAACCTAGTCGTTGGTACAGTTTTTGTATTTCGATTTATGAACAAAATTACATACCTAACATTATCAAACCATCTTATTATTAATACTCTTTAAAGATTGCAATACATATATTTTTGTTAACAATAAGTGTTCAACTTATAATATTTAGAAAAATATCCGATCCGATTCTTGAAAGATATAAACTTTGGCTTACATGTTTGGTGCAACCATCACTTTTTTTCTTTTTGTTTGTAAATATCAATGTAATTCAACTCTATTCCACGTGCCTATTCTCTCTCTATCTCTCTCTCTCTCTTCTTTCTCTCTCACACACGAACACCATCACTATGTGATGGCTTTTATATAAAGACCTCAACTTTTGCGATTATAGACATTGGACAAAACACACCAACTTCTCCTAACTCTACTACTTCCTCCCAAATCTTGATTCAAAAAAGTGCAACCAAAAAAGATACTGAAAACAGAGTATCACCCAATTCCCACATTCAAACTATTTTCACCCATCAATCTTTCTCTCTAATTAAGGTAATTCATCTTCTCATAATTTGAATTCTTTCTTTAAACTCAATCAGATTACGCATATTTGTGCTTTCTGTTTATGCCCACAAGGTTCTCGACGAAATGCGTCAATGAAGTTTTCTTTTGTTACTTCTGAATTCTTGATTATTTGAGCTTCTTTCTGTCTTTCTTTGTGAATGGCAAATGGGTTTTTGCAGAATTTATGTTGTCTGAAAAACGTTTGATCTGATCTCCCTTTATATACGTATATTCACATGTGAATGTATGATTCTATTCACATTAGTTGTTATTACTGTTTTATCAAATTACTTTATTCTGTTACAGATTATGCGTCAGTTGAGCGTTGTTACAGCTCATTGACATATCATGTAGTTGCTGTTCATTTGTTTTTATTAAGCATGACCAATGAAAAAGAATTCAAACAAAAATGGCCTTTAATGGTTCTCTTTTGATCAATGCCATAGTTTTACTGCTCTATTTCATCATCAAAATCTTGAAAATAATCTAATTTGCTAAGTAATGTTTGTCACATTTACAGGAAAAATTAAGTCTTCAAATCACCCTTTGGAGTTGCATGGGGTTATCATTTTCGTGCCCTTTCGCTGCTTACACAGATTTAGACAACAATTCAAGGTCCATTGTCTTCGGTTTAGATGACGATGAAGTTAAAAGTTCGATGCAATCTGATAGTTTCGGAAATAAAGATTCTGAAACAACGAACTCAAGGATCGAAGGATCTTTTATCTTTGAAGTTCCTTTGGCTGAAGAAGAGACAGGTTTAGATTATGCCAAAATGGAGGAAATGTGTACTGGATTTCCGGGGTTAGACAATGTGATGGATGAATTCACGAAAACGTCCATTTTTGATCCAGGGAGCCCCGAACATGAGGCAGCCGTAAAGTTACAAAAAGTGTATAAAAGCTTTCGAACCAGAAGAAAGTTGGCAGATTGTGCAGTCCAAATCGAACAAAGCTTGTATGTTCAATTTTTTGTCAACTTGTTTTCTGTTTTTGTTTGCATTTGAAAGTTTTCTTTTCATTAACATTGTTGTATTTAATTTTATGATAGGTGGAAGCTCTTGGATTTTGCTGAACTAAAACGGAGTTCGATATCGTTTTTCAATCTAGACAAGCAAGAAACTGCCTTTTCGCGTTGGTCCAGAGCTAGAACAAGGGCTGCCAAGGTATATTCACATGTGAATACGATAGCTAATGAATCCCCTAGTAAATTGCCAAAAATAAATAAATAAATAAACAAGTTTCGGTTATTCTTTGGTTTTATAGGTTGGGAAAGGCTTATCGAAGAACAGCAAAGCCCAGAAGCTTGCTTTGCAACACTGGCTTGAGGCGGTAAGTGAACCTAACTCTCGTATTCTTATCGATGTTACATACATCTTTCCTATATCTATATATCTCAGAAAGACATATGTATAGTCTTAGTTTTCAACTTGTTTTCATTATAACAGATTGATCCAAGACATAGATATGGGCACAATCTTCACTTCTATTATGGAAAATGGCTGCTCTCTCAAAGCAAAGAACCCTTTTTCTACTGGTAAATACTTATAACTAACAAGCTTTAATTCTCAGCAAGATTTATGCTTAAATAGCTTCTGAGTCTAATCTATTTGATTCAAAAACTCAGGTTGGATATAGGAGAAGGGAAAGAAATAAATCTTGTCGAAAAAATGCCCACGATCGAAACTTCAGCAGCAATGCATCAAATACCTTGGCCCAGTATGTCTCTTGCTAATCCCTTTTTACCATTATTTGTGAATTTTGGATCTTTATAAGGTATAAAAACAAATGAGAAAAAATGCTTATCAAGATTTCTTGATATTGATCGATAGATAGAGAGGAAGGCGTATGAAGTTGTGATGGAAAACGGAAAGCTATTATTCAAACAAACTGGGGAGTTCCTCGATACTACGGCTGAACCCAAGGGTGCTAAGTGGATATTCGTCCTCAGTACGTCAAAGATTTTATACGTTGGAGTAAAGAAGAAAGGGTCATTTCAACACTCGAGTTTTCTGGCCGGTGGAGCCACATTGGCCGCTGGAAGAATCGTTGCTGAAAAAGGAACGATAAAGGTATAAGATTTCTTCCGTTAGTTATCTTATCTTATAGTTCATTAGATAACGTGATCAGTTAACTAAAATGCATCATGTTTTCGGTTTTTTCACAGGCAATCTGGCCTCATAGCGGTCATTATCGTCCGACTCAAGAAAATTTCCAAGATTTCATTTCATTTCTCCAGGAGAATAATGTGGATACAACTTATGTTAAGGTAAAAAAAAGAGATTTTTCTAACTACATAATGCTGCAAATCTAAATCAAGATTCGTTTCGATTCATTCTTACATTCTTACCGTTGTTTTCAGATGGATTCGGACGATGATAAGGAGCCTCTCGGCGGTCATGTAAGAACTCACTCATCAGAAGAAGATATAAGCGAAAAAGAACCCCCTCAAAACATCGACGACCCCTCATCCGAAAACACGAGTGTTACAAAACAACATACCGGTTTTCCATCGGAATTACCGATGAATCTGAACCCTTTCCATAAGAATCTAACCACCCTTGAAATACCAAACAGCAGCGACGACACTTTATCCCAATCACATTCGAAAGATTTCGGTTTCGAGACGATCTTGGACGGTTACGAAGCGGCAGAAGACTCGTTCGATACCCGCGAAGCCGATTACGTTCGATCGGCACACGAACTCTCGGACGATGAAGACGAGCCGCCATGTGTCCTCGAAAGGATCAAATCACATAAAGAAACAGGTTGTTGTTTTCAATTGGGAAAACAGTTATCGTGCAAATGGAGCACGGGAGCGGGGCCTCGAATCGGGTGTTTGCGAGATTACCCGACCGAGCTACAATCTCAGGCATTGGAGGAGGCCAATTTGTCTCCACGAAGCGCTCCGAGCTGCAGCCTTAGATATACGAATTACACGGTGCTGTGCACGAGCCCATTATCGTTTGAAAACCGGAGCCTGCTGAGGAGAAACGATCGTCCTTATCGAACACGATCGACCCCGTTAAACCTGGGATCGATGAACGTAAATTTTGAGCAACAATGAGGAAATTTTGGTAGAGTTATGAAATTGGTTTGATTAAAATTCATTGATTCTTTTTTGTTTAGGTTTTTTGTTTTTGAAGTTAGGGGTTGATTAATTTAATTCTTTGGATGAGTTCAGTCATGTAAGTTTTCTTCTAGTTTGTACAAAATACAGATGGAAAAGGAAAATGTAGATGTATGTAAATGGCTGTACTGTACATTCCTAATTTATTGCTACACTTTAATCAAAGAATTTTCTTTTTATGACAACTCTAGTGTTCATTCTTGTTTCTTGTTTTGTGTTATTTGAAGGGTTAGTTTAGATGCAACCACCTCTATTGCTGGATTAACACACATCAATTTCAATTTTTATAACTTTAATGCATAACTAGTAATGTTTTTTTTTATTATAAAAGATAGCAAGATTAATTATATTAGAAATGAGCCAAGTATAAAAAAGAATGTTTAAAGTTTTTCTACAAGATACAGAAAAACTTCAACAGTCTTAAAGAAAATTGACTGTGAATTAATCCAAAATAAACCCTATATTTTGATATATAAACATACCAATTCATTTAAGCACATTGTTATTAAGTTTTGATATTTTTTTTTGAACGGCAATTTAACTCATACACACGTTCTGGGGGTATCCGGATCCATATGGGCACTGACTAATCCCCCGCGCCCATGAGCCGACCCGAAGGCCAACCCATGGACTCGCCCCTGAACCGACTCGAATGCCGGTCAAGAGCTGGATACCGCAGAAGAGGTCTATAAGGCCTTTGGCCATTTTTGCAACAAGCGGAGCTTGAACCCGCGCCAACCTATCTTTCAAGGCAAGTGCAAAGATGTTACCTACCACCGCTGGGCTAGACATTCATTGGTATTAAGTTTTGATATTTGAAATAGTTATTTTAAGTGAACCCAAATTTATTTTTATTTGAACAACTCCTTATTAATTTTCTTTCATACACACTAACATCATGTTTTTTTTTTACATTTGAAGTTCTTTGAATTAATTCAAAGGTCTAAATAACAAGAATCTTTTTAAATTTCTCTTAATCCAATCATAAAATAAAAAATTATAAAAACGTTGAATTAATGGGTGTAAGTAGTATAAAATTGATAAGAATTTTAATTAACACTTAGAGATTCATTCTACATGAGTTTAGTTTAAAGAAGATTATAATTTTTAGATTGACTAATGCAAATATATTAAATACTTGATAAATAAAGAAGCCTCTATACACTCATCAACTCTCTAAACTCATTATTTAGGGTTTGAATCAATGTCATAGTAATTACAATGTTTAAAAGAAAACTAGATTAATATTTATGTAATAAAATACTCCATTATCTTTAAACTACTTTTGAAGTGTATTATTAAATCAATAATTGTGATTTAAACAAAAACACCATGTCTTAAAAAAAGATATAAAAAATAAAGGGTTTATAACTTGTAAGGGTAACCAACTATCCGATTTGTACAAATGTTACCATTAAACTTTTATTTGTACTCAATTGACCAGTGAAACTTGTTTTTTTGTACTAATATTACCATTATGACCTGGTATAACAAGTAAACCACCGTAAACCACCGGTAACCACCATCACCACCACCAAAACAGCCACCACCACCTTCAAACCATCACCACCACACCCACTACCACCAAAGCTGCCACCACCACCTTCAAACCCACCACCACCATCACCACCATCACCACCATCACCACCACCACCATTATCAAACCCACACCACCACCACATACACCACCACCACCTCCACCACACACCACCACCACCACAGCCACCACCATAGCTTAGGATACCAATCTGGTGCGTGTTTTGATCCCTAATTGTGCGATTCCAGATCTGCAGATCAAAGCGGGGGATGGTGATGGTTGTTTTTCCGATCTGAAGGTACGTTTTTCCGATGGTTTTTCGGATTTCGGATCTGAAGCGGAGGATGATTCCGGATTTCGATCTGAAGCGGGGATGATTCCAGATTTCGGATCGTGATGATGGTTTTCCGATCTGAAGGTAGGTGTTTCCGATCTGATGATGGTGATGGTTTTTTCCGATCTGAAGGTACCATCTCTAGTCCGATCTGAGGGTACGTTTTTCTCAGATCTGGTGGTCGAAGTCGAGGCTCAGATGGTGATGGTGGTGGTGGTGGTGGTGTGTGGTGGAGGTGGTGGTGGTGGTGGTGTATGTGGTGGTGGTGTGGGTTTGATGATGGTGATGGTGGTGGTGATGGTGGTGGTGGGTTTGAAGGTGGTGGTGGCTGTTTTGGTGGTGGTGATGGTGGTTACCGGTGGTTTACGGTGGTTTACCTGTTATACCAGGTCATAATGGTAATATTAGTACAAAAAAACAAGTTTCACTGGTCAATTGAGTACAAAAAATAGTTTAATGGTAACATTTGTACAAATCGGATAGTTGGTTACCCTTACAAGTCATAAACCCAAAAATAAATGTGTACTTTCCATGTACTACATGACATATTGAACTAAATAAAAGTCAAAATGAATGGCCAAAAAGAACCCACAAAAGTCCTTGAAAACCCCATTATTCATGCCCCAAGGTTTTGGTCCATTATTTATAATAATAAAAAAGCTTGTACTTGTGCTTTAAGCTCCACATTCCATTAATCAATGGAACATGGAAACTACATGTGATTGAGATGCACAATCTCTATTTTTAATTAGTTCCTAAAGATTTACACTAATTTCAATTTCCATGCTTTCACATTTTCCATTAAAACTAAAAAAATATCAAATGATGTCATGTTTTCGAGTTCACGTAGACCTATATGTCTGATATTTGATTTTTCTGAGTTGTCATACCACGTCCCAATTCATAGCTGTATGCATTAATCTTTGAATATTGTGTCATGTTTTAAAACTAACAAATAATAAATGTATTTTAAAAGAAAAAAGAGAAATAGGTTGGAATACTTTTACAATAATCTTATCATATGTCTATTCATTAATATGTCGTCGATAATCATGATTCATAATTTTCGATTATTAATTTTTATAAGAAAGTTTTATTATATGTCTAATTTAAAAATAATTATAAGTAAAAAAAGAGCATAAAATCTAAGAATAGAAGTGATGTGGTGGATTGAATGTCAAAAACAAGAACAAAAGGACAGTTGAGAGTAATGATAAGATGATCTACAAAGAAGATGCTCAAAATCTTGTTTAGGTTTTGGGTGCTTTTATTCACTATGGTTCATGAATCTTTAAGGGTCCATTGCATTGACTTTCACTATAAAATTGTCATAATAAGGCCATACCTTTTGAAGAATTTGTAGCTTTCTAATAATTCATTTATTTTAAAAGGGTAGATATAAACTTATTGTATTTTTATATAAAAATCTTGACCATTCAATGTTTTAAAAGCTATAATGAGTTGTATCATACATAATATAATTCATTTTCATTTAAGAGAGTGTTTATCCTTTCAAACGAAGTTATATTTTATCCAACTTATCTCGTTAACTATTTAACTGCATCTGAGTCGAAACCTTATAGAATCTTTATATAAAATGATAAATTTTGATTTACGAACTAAAATAACAGGAGTTCGCTCTTGACGGGTTATATAAGATATATTCAAGATTTGCTTAGATTAGTTTAATTTCAAACAAGACTTAGCAAAATTCAACCAACAATTAAATACACAAAATACATCTAAACAAAACAAAACAAAACTAAAGAACCCCATGATCAAAATTAATGTCATCCATATGTTTTAATGATTGTTAATGAATAAACAAACAAATAAATCGGATCGACATCATATAAAGAAATAGAAAAATTGAACCCTTTTACAAATCTTCACTTTACACCATAAAATTTCTAAACCCATTTAAGAACTTTCTTTTCTATGCCTCCAAATTCTTGGAATTTAATAAAAAAGACACATGGAGTTTGGTAAGTATTTTGAGGGGGTGAAAGTGTAAAATTGAAGCATGCATTATTGTGGAAGTCCATAAGTCCAATATGGAAGAACAAGCATCTCTGTTGAGTCAGATTGAGATGCAAAATGTTGGAAGAACTCATTATTTAAACAACATTTACAGAGATGAAGGTTTCTAGTTGTTGGTAAAAGGTGAGACAGATCTAAACCCAAATAAACTGTTTTTATGATCATGGGATTGTAAACCTACACAAAATCCTCATGGTTCAAAGAACAGACAAGACACCAAGACTCAGAATCAAATCATACCATTTGCATTTTTATGTTTGATATGTTATTAAGAAAATTATTTGCTTGTTTGTAATTGTTTCATGAATACTCTTTCGATCAACAAAAAGATACATGAATCCAGTGGAATTGGAATGATCATGTTTATTTATTTGAAGGGTGACGATAAATGATGCAGAAATACGTAATACGTATAACATGAAATCTTTAAAGGATACAATAAAGTCGGAAAAAAAAGAAGTTTATTCGTCATGTATATGCTTACAACAATATGGTGTTAAAAGTTTTAGGGATTCAGAATTTCAATGAAAAGTTGGATAATTGATTGGATCGTATATGGAACACTTTCCAGAATCTATAATTCGACCCTATAACCTTGGGTTACACGAATTCAGATTTGGGATAATCCAACAATTCAATTTGGACTTCTAGAAAATCCAAGATTAGTACAACACATAATACCCTGTTATAGATTATGTTTATAGAGACAAAGTCTGCAGAGAATAACAGTGTATGTTTTATATATCCTCTGCAAATATCAAACTTGGTACATAAGATACAGAATACCAATAGACACACCTTTCGAAAAGGCGATAGTTAGTTCGGTTGACTAACCAAAAAGGTGGTAGTTAATTTAGTTAATTGGCCAAAAAAGTGGTCGTTAATCTGGTTAATTAACCAAAAAGTGGTAGTTAATTCGGTTAAGAAAGGAAATGTTGCGTCTATTGGGAAAAGATGTGACGATTCATTTTACTTGGAACAAAAATAATGCAATGGTTTAACATCCCCTTGACCCCGTATTCCCGAGTTCATATTAGTTTATCCGAGTGTGTGATCCGCACTTCTGAACTCGAATTGTAGTCAATATTAAACCCATCTTGTCTCATATTAATCTTGACTACACCAAATGATTGAGATGAAACTAAAATCATTAACATGTGGTTTGTGTTTTAATATAAATTCTTTTATCATTTCTAAAGAAACAAGAAAAATATTAGTTAGAAAAGCAATCTAAGATTTGTTACATAGAATTAATTACAAGATTAAATATTGAATGATTGAAGGGTTTGAATACTTAAAAAATAACACTTGGTAAGTGCTTATCCATCAACTTACATGTATTTAATTAATTTGATGAACAATTGGAATATTCTTATATTTACTATATATATAATATAATGTTAGAAGAAGCAAACAAGGTTTGTTTATATATAGTTAAATTATGTCGTACCGTTAAACAATGGCATATGAAAGAGAACTTAAATAATGGATTTTAAAACAAATGATATTTCTTTTTTTGAAGGAAAAATATGTACAAGCGTTGAATTACCCCGATCTCTTTAGCTACATATACAATATGGGTTTTCAAAGCATATAGGGTGTGGCTAGATATATCATAATTAAAGATTGCATGACGAATTTAGATTCACTCAATGAAAAATGAACCACTAATGATAAAGAGATGAGTTTTCTTATTTTCTTTAATTACATGAAGAAACTTCTAGTCGCAGACGCGGTTCTTTTCCTTAACGGGTGCATCTTTAAGGTGGACCGAAGGTCTAAAATGTCGTCGTTTGACTCTAAGAAAAGTCAACATGATTTGACCCGGAGAAAAATCAATGTGGTTTGACTCAAGGAAGTCAATCGTGGCAATTTTAGAAATAAAATACACTTTCGAAATGAAACCGACCATATGACTATATGAGCAAGAAGAAAGACTACGTCTTACGTCGATGTGTTTGGCCAAGTTCCACCATTTTGAAAACATTATAGGTTTTTAGGTGATTTCGCAATTTTTCTCATCCTTATACTTACTTTCTTTTGTAGGTTTCTAGTCTGTCCTTTTATCATTCTTTTTCTAGGTTTTCAATTTAAAATTAACTAATCGAACTAATATAACCCTAAGGTTTGAGAAATTGAAAACGATCACAAATTTAGGCAAAATCATGTTTAGAACAAACATAGATTTTAGGACAAATATATCACGAACTAGGATTAATTTAGAGCAAACCTGGAATTTTGAGTAAATGAAGCAAATCAACAATGAATAAACATTGACAAATAATATGCTTAAAAAGTAGGAATTGGATGAGAGGATCGATGATTAGATGAGTTTTATAAAAAAATATCCGATTTAGTCCCTCTAGTTTTAAAATATTTTAGAATATCCTCTCTTTTAAAAACTTTTATAACAAGTTAATAAAACGAAAACAATTCACAATGAGATTCGAACTTAAACTCTTCTAAAGAGGTATCCTTCCAAGATCATCGAACCATCTCACCAGCTACCATTTTTGTTGTCATGATTTTGATTTTCAAATATTTAAGGGTACGTTTAGAATTAAGTGGATGTACTAACAACTCATTTTTTTTCTCTTATAGTAATCGATTGAGCGGGTATACGAGACCCCTCTTAAGTATAAGTAGGACCGTCCCTGAAAACTTCTGAGAAGTATTTGAACTTTTTTTTTAATTATTTAGCATAATGTTAACAATCACAATCAAACAATCTATTGAAAATGATTGTATGCCTTTTCCATTTTATGTAGTGGTATTATAAGAAAGCTAAGCATTTATATGGTTGCTATAACACCATGTGTTTTATAATTTTTGCAATCTCTTTTATATACTAACTTTTCAGTCTCAACTACGAAGTTTGACGAACATCAAGACTTCTAAATGTTATTGGCTTGTAGACTATAGACATTAAAAGGTTAAACAACTTAAAAAGATCAGCTGAATTCCAGTTACTACAAACTAGTCAAACCTAATCCTCCCTCTCCCCCCCCCCCCCCCCCCCCCCCCCCCCCCCCCTCTCAAAATTTCCCACAAACAAATGGTTACAATTTTTCTACCAATTTTATTTACAAACTTCAGCAGCCATAAGTTCTTACTCGTACCTCAAATTAAGATTTTTTTTGAAGTTGTTTAATTTTCAATATCTACAATTCGGTAAAATTTATAAATTGTTTTGTTTGTAACATAGAGTGAGTTGGGCGGAATAAGCCCATTTGAACAATCCAACCTGACTACTTCGAGTCAGTAAAATCATAACCCCACCCAACCCATTACATATATCGGTTTGGTTAGTGCGGTTTGGGTTGGGCAATTTGAATGCATGTTTAGAAACACAATCATATTACAATTTCAAACCAACAAAATCAAATATCAGTGCTTAATAATTAACCACTCAAAAATTGTACAATCATCTAAGTTTACGTCTAGTTATCTAAACATAAATATGTTAGCTCAGTTGGTCATCCTAAGGAAGGTAACATCCTAGGAGGAGTTGTGGATGGTATCCCAGTCCACCGGGTTCGATTCCAAGGGGAGTCAATTGAGGGCATGAAAAGTACCAAGTTCTTGAGTTGGTCCAATCTATGACTGGACCTCCTCCCAGCTCAGTCAAAGACTGTGGTTTGACATATGTTTTACCAACAAGACACTTTTGTAAATTCCTAAAGTTTGCCTGCTTGTAGATATTAACAATCTAAGCAACTTAATAAGAGTATTCAATCAGGAATGATGCGTAATGTTATTTTATGCTATTATAGTAGTAATAACGTAACCATAGAAATGGTAATTTCTCATTATAAATCAAAATTTTTAATTTGGGCAACAGCCTCATTTGAGATTGCATAGTCTACACCTAATGGAAATGTCGAAATCAAATGTAAACATCGCAGTACAAAAATATTTCTACAATTTCTTCCATCACAAAAAAAAAAAAAAAAAATTACACCCAACTACAAAAGAAATTAGAAATCGCTAAGCTGAAAACGATATTAATCACCCAGAAAACGTCTCTCTGCATTGGATAAAATAATGTCATTAGTTCCTTCATAATGTGATTGAACCGGATTAAAAGTTCAAAATAGAAAGGTTAGAAAAAAACAAAACACAATCATACCTTCTTTCAACGCTTACGTTCAGTTCTCCACTTGTACACAGGTCGAGAAGTTGGGCAGACAATCTCGTCTTCACGCAACTTTCGTTTTTTACCCTTTTTCTGCTCCAATATTACAAGGTTAAGTGCAGTTCAACCACTACTACTAGAAAAGAAAAACAACAAAAAATGGTTTTGAGTTTAAGCAAATCAATATACCTGTAATTCTTGTTTTAAGGCCATTTCATTATATACTTTCTCCAATTGTTGGACTCTGTTTCTTCTGGCCTCCACCTCTCTGTAGGAAGAAGCTGTCCTCCTGCACATAAACAATTTCTTCCATCGATAACCTTATTTGAAACAATGGTACTGGTGCAAGTAATAGGGTCGAATTTAGTTTAGATAGTTGTGAGAAAACTAGAAATAACAAAGAGAGAGGAAGAACACAAATCAATGAAAACATGACAAAGATGTTGATTATCTTTGTTTAGTTAATCAGGCGAAAGATTAACAAGCGGTTTTAAGTGGCAGATACCAACCTTCAAGCAACAGTGGCCAACCTCTTATATAATTTCAAAAACACAATGTAACGCTATAATGTACTAAAACAAGACATTATATATGATACATCGTTAGTCCAAGTAGAAGTCGTTGATGGATTTCGCTTTATCTGCAAATGCAAATTATTTATTATTTAACTTCTTCATCTGAGCACTATGTTTACCAAGTCCAGAATTTTAACTTTACACACCTAATCTCCACAATGGCAAATTTCAATGAACTTCAAGATTTACCATTATGATTTACGAATATTGGAACATACTAGAGTTTGAAGGCCTTCATGAAAATGCCAATATTTCATCTTTGTACGTAGGTTGAACAAGATTACGACGAGAGAGCTAGGGAAGCACCAAATTAATAAAGGAAATACAAAGGCTTGTCTTTAATTGGTCCTAAAAACTCATTTATGTATTTTTGTTTGTGTAATTGACATTGATCAATTTTTAGTGTTATACCAACTCGCCTCAATTTGTGTAAAACTTGACTTTGACATTTTGTGATTTCTATTTTGGTTGTGTTTGTATATTGTCATGTTGTGTTTGTATATTGTCATGTTGTGTTTGTATATTGTCATGTTGTGTTTGTATATTGTCATGTTTTAAAACAACAGATAATAAATGTATTTTGGAAGAACAAAGAGAAAACTGTTGAAATACTTCTATAGAAATTTTTTCATCTATTCTTCCAAAATACATTAATTATTTGTAATTATTAAGTGTTTTAAAACACGATAGGATATATGAAGCTGAAGCCAAAGCCAAAGCCAAAGCCAAAATAATCACAAAATGCCAAATCTCTATGAGTTTTACACAAATCAAGATAGTTAATATAATACTAAAAATAGATTAATGTCAATTACAAAAACAAAAAACATAAATAAGTC
Source organism: Centaurea solstitialis (assembly GCA_030169165.1). Lineage (NCBI taxonomy): Eukaryota > Viridiplantae > Streptophyta > Magnoliopsida > Asterales > Asteraceae > Centaurea > Centaurea solstitialis. The sequence continues at coordinate 33,739,445 of CM058046.1, forward strand.
TTCGGGCAAAGAAAGAAAAAATTGGGACAAAACTAGGCCAACCTTTGTATTTTGTATTCCCCGTATTCATTTGGTTCTCCCATAGTTCCCTCTCGTTGTAATCCCGTTCAAGCTTCAAAGTTGCATACAATGATGAAAAAATGGTGAATCCTGAAGCCGTTCCAACTTGAGTATGTTTCAATGTTCATATAACATAATGATAAATCTTGAACTCTATTGAAATTTGCTACTTCAGCCTTTACCTTAGGAGATTGTGTAGATAAAGTTAAAATTTTGGACCACATAACATAGGGTCCAGATGAAAAAGTTAAAAAATTAACATTTGAAAATAAAGCCTAATCTATTATCCGGTAGAAAAAGTAGGGCCTCCCCCCCCCCCCCCCCCCCCCCCCTCTGTGGGCCTTCGTAGAAAAAGCAGTAAGGCCTTGGCCCCCTACTACCCCTATGGGCCTCCGACTCTGGTGATTTTGAATATCTTATAAGGGAAACATACTACTTTGGACTATTGGGTGTTACAATTAGAAAGGCATATGGAAGAAGATGAGAATGATGATAGCTATGATAATAATGACCTGAAAGCATATACAAGATTTATGGTACTTAAATAGACATACCTGGAAAAAAATAAAGCTCTTTGAGAAAAAAGAAATACACATGCATTTGAACAAGCTAACAAGTTCCTTTACCTTTTGATTTTATCAGGCAAGTCCTCAAAAGCTTGTGTTCCACCAGCACTCTTGGTTTCTAATAGTATTCTCTTAGCATCCTCCCTGTAGAAGATTAAATATTTAAGTATTTAACCATGAATATATTTAGGGATAGCCTCAGGCATACACCAGACACTAACTTAATATCAGAACTACTACATTTATCAATTAACTTCCAGCATATACATGTAAAAGAAAAAGAAGCAGCCAATGACATTCAGACCTATCTTCGGCATAGTATACATGTTTGTTTGATGGCTGAGAATCAAGTGAATGCAGTGTTGCAGTTAGCTTCTCAAGTTTCTGCATCAAATAAAAATGGTCTTAGAAGGATATCCTATCAAATTTTCAAGCATAAAAAAGAACAAGATCACTGCAATATTCCACCTTTTTCTCAGATTGAAGTTTCTGCAAGATATAACCTATATCTTGTGATTTCATCAACATAAGTTCTTCTTGAGTGTATTGGTTTGCTTCACTCCTGCAGCATATACAACAGTGTGAAACTGGTTATTGCTTCTTCTTTTTTGTTATTTTAGGGGGGGTAATTGAAATGGTATAGCAGATTACGTTTGTTTGTGTACTCCATTAACAGTTTTGGAGTTGATCATCTTGAAGTAGAATTCATCTGGATTCCTGAATGCTGCTTTTTCTTTGAGTTTCTGTTATGCAAAGTCACAGTAATAGTTTTAAGCGACTTCCAGAAAGAATTAGAAGACTTAGATTACCATTTACACTAAACCGTTGTGTAACAGGTTAGTCCAATGCGATCACCCAAAAATGCATTTTACCTGCAAGTAGTCCTCCTTCTTATGGAAGGCCTTTGCACGGACAACATAGTCCTTGTGTTTCTCGAGAAGCCCAAATCTTTTCCTTTCTTTTCTGAATACAAGTCACCAGGAGAAAAATGTAAGAATACGGAAAACTGAAGGGCATTTATGGAAAAGAGGAAGTCAAGGGATGAAGTGCAAAGTACTAAAAGCACTTACGGTTGAGCTCTTTCCTTGTGAGCCCGTCTATGAACGGCGTTTCTTAGGGATGACATCTTTAATAATTAGAAGAACAGTCAGCTGCAAGAAAAGATGACAAGGAACGTTATATCATTTTTAAACTTAATTGAATGTTATATTCCATTATTACATATTTCACTTAAGAAATGACAAAGGTTCACAATGATTCTCAAATATGCACATTTCGTCTGTTCCTCTTAAAATAAAAACCGGTGAATTTACATAAACTATTTTCAGTCAAACGTTTCATCAATTGAATGACCCTATCTGGAAACACACTTTCACCATAAGAAAACACTGAAAGAAGTATGTATGTTACTAAATACCATAATACTCCTCTCCTCGTTCCATTACACAACGCACTTTGACTTTTGAAGCCTTGCCCAATGCTTTTCAAGTACCAACTCAATATACATTTCAATTTCAAATTGTCAAATTTGCTACCTTACAAATCTAAGGGACTTTTACCAAAATTTCTATTAAGTCCTGTATGAATAAATTTGTCTGTCTGAATAAATTAGGCTGTCCGGATAAAAATGTGTTTTTGTTAACCTTTTCCTGAAGGAACGGTCTGAACGATGAAAATGACTGTTTTACCCTTACTATAAATATATCTTGTTTAGTTGAATTTTACATGTAACATCAGCTTGATGTTTATCAAATAGGCGTGAATCAGTTACCATCCAACATATAGAGAAATTGAAGTATCAAAAATCAAACTTGGAGAAACTGAAGATAGAGATATCGAAACATAAGCAGTAGATGCTACAATAAAAAATCAAATGTATCCATGGCATAAGCAGGTCATTTTATCCTCAACAGATACAGAAGAAATAAACAAATCAAACTTGGAGAAACTGAAATCTTAAGATTTCATTGGAGAACTCAAAATCTGTAACCTTCAAACTTGGAGAAAAAAAAAACCCTAGACCTCGATTGGTATCTGTAAACTTCAAACTTTAAAGTTTAAACCCTACAACTGTACACCTTCAAGTAGATAATGAGGAAGAAATCGTTAAAGAAGAAGATGGTGCAGGGGTGTACGACGGCGATGGTGCAGGGGTGTTGAACAAAATTTTTGAAATGAGATCGACCTAAGAAGAAGATGAGCAAGAAATCGTTACCGAAAAGAAGGTTGAACAAAATCTAGGAAACGAAATTGAAATCGTATCTGTGGTGGACGATAAGCAGCGATGGTGAGTAGCAACGACGACGGACGCCGGTGAGCAGCACCGACGAACAACAACGGTGGAGTGACGCTAGGGTTTGAGAGAGGGAGGAAGATGACAGATGAGAAAGAGGCATGAGATAGAGAGACAGATGGAGTGACACTAGGGTTCTTTGTTTTTTTTAACCTTCTAAAAAATAAGGGTATTTTTGTCAACCATTAGTCTGAACGGGGACAAGAGCTCCCAAGCTACTATGCAAATAAGCCTCCATCTGAGTCATTAAGTTGTAAGTAAACAACACTAAATGTCCGTGCGAATAAGCTATTTAAGCAATTAGGTCGGTTAAATGTGTCTGTCCGGGTATTATTTTTTTCCTTCCCAATCAACCTGCTTAACGATGTAAATGACTATTATACCCATGAGTTCCTATCAACATCTCTCATCATCAGACTGATGGCATGAGCTCTCCTCAACCAATATTTCATTATAATTTTTTAGCTCAATCACAATTAAAAATCAAATAAATAGAAATCCAATCAAATCTCGAAATTGTAAATCTACCAGATTAGCAAAAAAGTCAACAAGATATGAAAAACCCTAAAAAAACTAGATACCAAAGAACAAAGAAGAGGGAAGGAGATTGTGGGAGAAGCAAAAACCCAAGAAATATCCAAAAAAGGGTTTCGATTATTGGGTAGCTCGTTGTCGTCGGTCAATACTCAATACTGGATGCTCCTTGTATTGAGAGAAGGAGATGTAGATAAGGGAGGGTCGTCGGTCAGGAAGAGACGGTCGCCAGGGAACAAAGAATGGACAGTCACCGGAGAACAGTCGGTCGCCGGAGAAACAGAAGGAGGTCAGACCTATTGCATCTTTATCAATATAGTGAATGTGAAGAGTGCTTGCAGGGAAAAATAGGCTCTAGGGTTTGTATTGATCGTGCGCAATGTTTAACAAAGGGGTAGAATGAGTCATTTTGTTGGCTCTTGGCTAAATGTGGACAAGTAAGGTTCTTTGACTGTGCGAAAAAGACAACAAAATTTTCATTAAGCTCTAAGTAAACACCATTATATGGCTGTCCGAATAAGCCCAAGAAACCATTAAGCCCGTTAAGTCGTTAGTAAACACACCCTAGGTTCTGTAGGAATTGAGTCTAGATTCTTAGGAAATCACCTACTTCTCAAATTGTAGGCACTGTCCATGTATCACTTTGTAAGATAACATATATCAATCAGAACATTTACATATAGCTTATATAGGTAGTACGTATGGTATTTCATTCCCAAACGTACAACAAAACTAATGGTCATGGATGCAAAAAAGAGGAAAGTGTGGTAGAATCTAAATCTATATGTCTTGTGCTCTTCACTCATTATTAGCATGACAATGCTTTATGCTTCACTCATTCATTGCCTTCTGAAATCTATTTATTCGATGGCAACAAGTACTTTAATCTATCATTCGAAACACAACATAAAAACTTATAAACATCTGCTGCACCTATCAACAAAGCCATATTAAATTAGAATTCTTATAAAATGGATTGACCTGTAACATGGAAAGTGAGCAACTAAATCACATTGCAAGTGATACCATTCATCGTCTAATACACCAAAAGAAATGGAATAGATGATGTGCAAACAGGAACCAACACTGTTATCCGAAAAGCTATGAGCAGATATAATATAATGCTAAATTAAAAATCTCAATGAACAGAACCAAAATCAAGAAAAATGAGTATTGCATCACTACACATACAATTTAAACCACCAATTATCCATAGCACAACCATCTCTGGTAACCTACCTTGGGAGAATTAGTTTATAACTTGTATTTATTTTTATTTTTTTTCTCATTGGGAACTTTTATCAAGCACTTGGTGTTCATGAAAGAAACAGGAAAATAACGGGGGTATTCACAACCCAATATGAGAGATGTTGAAAGGAAATCTATAGACTTCAGAAAACACAAATTAACACAAACTACGAGCAGGAAAAAACTGATTTTAACCAACCACAAATCAGAAAGAATCGATTTGATCACCCACAAATCAGGAAGCTTCGACCAAATAAAAACAAAAACCAGTTGAAACCCTAGATGAATATGGAGAGAAATCGAGAGGGGAAAACACATACCTGCGAGCAGGAAGAAATCGCAGAGAGCAGAGGATGCTAGAGCAGGTTGAAGGAGACGAGAGAATATGGATGGATACGTTTATTTAGGTTAAAAATAGAGTAAACTCTAACTTTGGTCGTCAGGTTTAGTGAAAAATCCAAAAGTGGGCCTTAACTTTCGATTAAGTTAAAATTCATCCTTCTAGTTTGCATTTTGATTTGAAAATCGTCCTTGATTACTAAGTTTCTTTCGTTAGGGTAATGGGAAATTTTATCCTTTTACCAATTTTTATAATTTGTTAAGAAAGTTATATTTTATTTTTATATATATGACCTAGCATCGGAACCGGCTACTCGCTTTTGGACCGGAATCGATGTGATTGATTTCGGTTCCAGTTTCTAAAATATTGAATCGATCGGGACAGGTTCCGGTTTTGATTCCGGTTCTTATTTTTTTGAACCGCTAACCGTCGGATACCCACCAGAATCGGTATCGCTATATTCTAATAAAAATAAATTTTTATGTTTAATTGTTTTTTATGTTTAATTAAACAAAAATTGAAATTATTATTTTTTAAGGGAGAATTTCGTTCATATCCTTGTAAACTTTATTAATTTACTTATATTTCTTGTAACTTTAAAACTACATATATCCTTACAAAGTACTCGTAATAATTCTTGCCCACAATGCCTCCTTTTCACACAAAAACATCCACCACCACTTCCGGTCTAATACCAACTTTAAAACTACATATATCCTTACAAAGTACTCCTAATAATCTCCAATTTGACGCTTTTTCAGGCTCCCTACATTGAGACCCCCGTATTTAATATTTCTCTCTACTTTATTTGATTTCACCCAAATTGAACAAATGTTTTTTAACATATTTTAAAATATTATTATATACAAGTCCTAAGAATTCTCTTGAAATTCTAGCCACCCCTTGGGATTTCAAAATCTTATGTCTAAGGCATTCAAAGAAATCCTAGTAATTCAAATCAAGACAATCCTCCAAACTAAACATGAGAATGAAATGGATTTGAAATCCAAATTCCAGCAAATCTATTTTATTCCTGCAAACTAAAAACGCTAAGGTGGCATTTGGTTAGCAGATTCTAATGGAATGGGAATGTTGAATTGCACTGACCAAATTTCATTCCTTTGTTTGATTCATTCTTTTCGACAGAAAGAATCTTTGAATTCCATCAAACTTTACAAATGAAGGAATTTGACGAGAAAATAATTATCATAGCATTTACAAAATATGAACTCACCTTCTAACCATAATCTCGTTCATTATCTCAAAATAGCCACTAAACCCTCCCCGGGCGAGTTTTGGTTTTTCCGGTCTAATACCAACTTTCCGCCCAAAATCCATCACCGTCGGCCACTTTTTTACTCAAACTCGCCCACATGAAACTCGCCTTGGGCGAGTTTTGAGTTTTTACACATTAGCTCCGTGATGGCATCTATGGTAGACTTTTTTTTTGGAAGGGTGGTCCGACTAATCCCTAACAAGATCAGAGCTAAAGCATGCCCTTTTGTAATGTCCATGGGTTGCGCATGGAGGGATTCGAACCCGGGTTAGGCGCTATGAACCCTCAAGTTTTATCCACTCCACCACAACGCTGATAGATAGGATTGACTTTCTTGGGTGCTTGTAATTTTATTTTCCTGATATGGGTTTTCTAATGTTATAAATTGGGGAGTTTACGTTCTAGAATGCTTTTAGATCTTTTTTCTGCATCGGGTTTGTTAATTTGGTAGTAAGGATGAGCAGGTCAAGATTCTGGAGTGAGTATAAGCATGTCGAGATTCTGGAGTGAGGATGAGCTGGTCGAGATTCGTTGCAGGTGTGTTGTTGACGAGACGGAAGGAGAAGGAGTAGGTGTGGTTGACGAGCATGAAGGATAAGGAGTAGGTTTGTTGCTGAGGAGTAGGGGAAAAAGGGTAGGTTAGAGGGTCTTTTTGTAATTTTCAAGAATTTCCAAAGGAATGAATAAAAATCCTTCATTCAAATGAAGGATTGAGCAATTATGTGAATAAAGGATTTCAAAATTTTCATTCCTTAAGAAACCAAAGGAATTTAATCAACGAAATTGATCATTTCAATTCCGAATCCAACGAACCAAACACTTTCTTAAAAATAAGGGAAAGGTTTTTTCTTTTAAAATTGTCTTTGAAAAAGCTTTTTTCTTTTCTAATTTGAAGTGACATGTTTTAAAAAAAACTATCAATTTCAATGATATAATAGCCCTATTGAAAAATCACCTTTTATATTATCAAGTCACTACTAAAAATATATAACTTGATAAATCTTATAAGGTCAAGTGTACCACATGTTTGGTTTCGTGGCGGACCAGGTGGACTCAACCCGCCCGTGCTACGGGATTCAACGGTTTCAATCTTGGTTTCGGGAGCGGTTTGGTGAACCCGCTCTCTTTCTCTCTCCTTAATTATATATAAATATAATTATAAAATGTAGAGGGTATAAAAGGTTAATAATGATTTAAGAAAGGAATAGTAAAAAGCTGACGTAAAACTGATATAGCTCTGAAGCACGAAACCGGAGTTTTCTGTGGTACCTGTGGATGACCTAAAGCTTTTTAATAAATATCCCACACATTTTGATGTTAAACATCTAATGATCGACTAAATATCCACAAAAACATAAGTTATAAAAATATATGTTATCAACCAAAATGGGAAAACATTCATGGGAGTACACTTTGCATTGCATGGTTGGCACAATCATAACCACATTTACATTCTCCACACCCATCTCATTTCATCTCCAAATCCCCAAAACTTCACAGTTCACCCAAATCCACCATGGAAGCTCTAAGAGCTCCCTCCCTTGTTTCCCCACCTTCCTTCACCAAAAGGGACTTATCCAAACCAATTTCCACCCTCCAATTCCCTCACAAAAAACCCATTTCACCCTTCTTCCCTTATCACCCTTCTTCTTACTCAACAACCCACTTCACAAAATCCAAATTCAAGAACCTTAATTATGTCATTTCTCCATCTACTACCACTTCTTCTTCTACTACATCCCCAATCGAAGAAGATGAAACCGAAACCCTAGATGAGAATGAGAAATTCGACTGGCTTTCTCAGTGGTATGCGATCATGCCTGTGTGTGATCTTGATAAGAGGGTTCCACATGGAAAGAAAGTGATGGGTGTTGATGTGGTGGTGTGGTGGGATAAGAATGATGATGAATGGAAGGTGTTTGATGATAGTTGTCCACATAGATTGGCTCCACTTTCTGAAGGAAGGATTGATCAATGGGGTAGGCTGCAGTGTGTGTACCATGGATGGTGCTTTGGTGGCTCCGGTGACTGCAAGTTGATTCCGCAGGCACCCCGTGACGGTCCTCCGGTAAAACTAGACCCTTTGAGCTCTTCTTTCTTGATCTTTTTACATAATCATGTTAAAAACACTTGAAATGATAGGCTAAGGATATTGCTACTAAAAAACATGAGTGTTATCGACGGTAGAAACAGTTGGTTATTAGCTAGCTAACGGTTTTTCGACAATCTTTATCAACATTCCGATAGTTAAGGTTACTGATGGCTTTCTAACGACTAATTAGAAAATAAATAAAATGTAAAAACTAAAGCAACATGCAATCGGTGGTTTGATGTCAGTAAATTCCGACTGCTTTTAGCCATCGTGGTCCGTAATACACAGGTTTTAAGTAGTGGATTGTACGAGAAGTTTACAGTAGCTTCACCATGTTTTGCTGTGAAGTTTCCTTCATAACGTTTTGTCGTGAAGTTTCAAGTTAAAAATGTGGTCTCACGAAAACAGTTTGGTAGTTTGTGAGAACTCTGAGAACCGATATGAACCACTCATTTCAATAGCTAATGTCTTAAAAGAAAAAAGGAAAATGGAATAAAAGATTTAAAAAAAAACTAACTAGTGGTTATACCCATATTAAAAAAATAAAGTTATTAAGTTTAATAGAGTGAGTCATCCACATCGTTTCTTACAATTCTCACAAACTACCAAACTCTCATTTGATTAGGCCCTTATGTGTGTGTGTGTGTGAATGATCGTGTGAGGAGTTGAGGGTAACATGAGAGGTGGATCAGAAGCGTAATAAATTGCACTTTAGAAGGGAATTGATCCAGTGCAACATCTTATCTCAATACATCTCATTCTAATGTGCATCCAAATTCCAATTCTCATCCAACAATTGATAACCACTTCTCACGGTAACCCAGCCTTGAAATGCTAATGGTGAAACCATGATGGTAGTAGTGTTTAAATGAAGGGTGTTTCTGGTATGCAGCTTCATACTTTCCAGAAGGCATGTGTAGCTGTTTATCCAAGCACCGTGCAAAATGGGATTGTTTGGTTTTGGCCCAACACCGATCCGCAGTACAAAGATATCCTCACAAAGAAGAAACCTCCATACATCCCTGAACTCGACGACCCTTCATTTACTCGCCAAATGTTTACTAGAGATATACCATATGGGTACGCAAGTTTCTCTATATTTGTCTTTATACTTCATTTTGACAGATGCTACAACTTGCAACAACATTTTGCATCAATTCACAATGAATTCCCCCTAAAAGAATCATGGGTTTTAAGCATAATTAAACAAAGAATTCATCTGTTGTTTGTAGGTATGAAATCCTGACTGAAAATCTCATGGACCCTGCTCATGTTCCTTATGCACATTATGGAATAATGAGGGGTGTTCCACAGCCCAGATAAGCTTTACTTAACTACACAATTCTCTCTTTATTCTTGATAAACACCTGCCTAAGCCTAACACAAGTTTCCTTCACTGTTAAGCTTGATCGCGAAGGGGGTAGACCCCTTGAGATAAACGTAAACAAGATAGACAAAGATGGTTTTACCGCAAGTCAAAGTAATGGTCAATGGAACTTTATCCCTCCTTGTCTTTTCTATGGGCGTGTCACGATGGGGGGAGGTTCAGATAATGGGTCTGCAGCATCTGGTGGAACCACAAAGGTATACATACATTCAGACTTCACAAGTATACCTGCAGATTGTTATCTTTTCGGCCACTTCATTTATTTAATGTGATTGATTCAGGTGAAAGTACCCGAAAAGCCACCTCGATCAGTCCTTTTGATCTTCATCTGTATGCCAGTGAGTCCCGGGAACAGCAGGCTTATCTTTATTTCCCCTAGAAACTTTGGCGTTTGGATAGATAGACTTGTTTCCCGATGGATGTATCATATTGGCCAGAATTTGATTATTGATTCGGATTTATATCTTCTTCATGTTGAGGTAATAATACCCTCTTCGGTTTTTTCCCTTTTGATCCGAACTGTTGTGTTTGGTGAGTTTTCGAAAGACTTATTATGCAACTTGCAGGAAAAGAAAGTGTTGGAAGCCGGTCTGGAAAATTGGCAAAAAGCATGTTTCGTGCCAACCAAAGCAGATGCGAATGTGGTTGCGTTTAGAAAATGGCTAAAGAAATATTCAGACGGTCAAGTCCAGTGGGGAAACAAATTCGATGGATCTCTTCCACCCACCCCTCCTAGAGAAGTTCTCCTGGACAGGTTATCTGCATAAATTTCTGTTAGAATCCCACATCTGCTGGACTTTAACCATTTTATCCTCTATATATTTTATAACCTCCCTTATCTGGGGGTTCCACATATATAACCAAATCAACCACAACAAGGTTATAAATTCATAAACCTTCTTAGTTATCAAACTTAGGGGATGTTTGGTTGGTTTTCCATTAAGTCTTGTATGGATAAAGTTGTCTGTATGGATTAATCTGTCTATATAGATCAAAAACATTTTTGTTGGGGAGAGTTTTTCATAGATGGAAGAAGCGTGTTTATTGGGAGTGACAGGTTCTGAAAAACTTAGTTTTTTGCATAAAGCTCCCCCCTAACTGAATAAGCCACTTCCTATATCGTTAAGCCACTAACAAACAGTCATGTAAAACTGACAGAATAAGCTGCAAGTCTCATTAAGCTTGCTAACAAACATGTCCTTAATCTGGTTGTTGATGGGTTGTTTTAGGTACTGGAGCCATGTGGTGAATTGCAGCAGCTGCAATGCAGCATACAAAGGTCTTAATGCGATTGAGGTCTCTCTTCAGGTGTTTTCGCTTGCTTCAGTGGCCATCGTGGCTGCAACCAAACAAGGGATGATATCAGTTGCTGCAAGAAACACGTTGGTCGTTGCTGCAGTTTTGTGCTTTGTGGGATCGAAATGGCTGTCTCATTTTATCTACAAAACCTTCCGTTACCATGACTACAATCACGCCTTTCGCTAAGGCTTGTTTTCATGAGCTCATAGTTGTTTTTGTGGAGCCTGTTGGTTATTTGTAATTATAACAAAGACACAAGACCATATGAGGAGGTTTTATACTTTATACACACATTGATTGCTTATCTATACAACTTAAATAGTCTGAAGTTTTAGTTCTTCAAGTATCTGTATGATTTATATTAACTTATTTATTATTGTGCAAAATCTAAGAATTACGTTAAAATAGAAATTTTAGAGATTTAGAAGTTTTTTTCTCCAACCGTTATGCTAACATGCAGACAAAGACTTAGAGCATCCACAGTGGTGGAACCTCCAAGAACCTCACTTACCATATTTTTTCATGCCACATCATTGCCATCTCAACATACCAAGAACCTCCTTAAAACTCTACAATGAAGGTTTTTACAAAAACCTCACTTTCCTCTTTTTATTTATATATAATTTTTATTTATGTAAACTATTATATAACATAAAAGGAAACTATTACAAGAACCTGGGTTCTTGTTCAAGCACCCGGGTTCTAGTGAGAACCTGTGACTGGGCAAGAACTTCTGTCTCACAGTGGAGGTTCTTATAAAAACCCCATGAAGAACCTCACGAAGAACCTCCATTGTGGATGCTCTTACATATATAGGTGTGGGGGAAAAACTACAATGTTAATTTCATGAAATATTGTATATGAGTGGTCAAAGGCGAGGGGGTCTAGATAACAAGACCCTTCTTTATACTCTTATGTCCTTATATTTTTGCGGTCATTTACAAAGATTCCCTAGTGGTCTAGTCTATTTGCATACCTATTATTTTGTTAGTGCTAGTTCTTGCAATCATGGTACAATGATAATGTTGGTTGATGATTTTGTTAATATGTCTCAATTTCTTGTTTTTAGTTTAAAATAAATCAATTTAGGTAATGTTAGTTTCATATATGTTCAAACCAATTCGTTTAGAAGAAAATCACATAAATTAAATAATGGTGTAATTTGATCTATGATTAACCGATATGATAAGAAAAATCAAAACTGAAATTTAGCTTATTTGGTTAACCGAACCGTTTTGGTGCAAGTGGGTTATTTGGTTTTGAATTTTTTGTGCCCTTAAGCCCCTAATCCTAGTAATGTTAGTTAATGGATCCACCATTGCTAGATAAAATGTATGCTAAAACAGAGAAGAAAAAAGATATAAAAATCTAAATTGAGAAGAAAGATATATTATTTTAATTGTTTTCACCAATGTTGTATATATTATTTTAATTGTCTCCAGCAGTGTTGTATATAAATTTGTTGAAATACATTCATGACATACCTACGAAAGACACATTCTTTAGATCTTGCAATTTCAATTTTGATAAAATAATTCATCGGACCAAGATTTTTAACTTCAATGTTTTTAAAACAGTTACTTGTTAATATTTTTTGTGCCACTATTGTAGGACATTAGACAATAGAGGGTGTTTAGTTCGTAAAATAATTTTTAAATCAATCAATGTGTAAATATAATTGAAACCGAATTGAATCGTATCAATTGGACCACTTCCTTGGTTCATATAATATTTTTGAAATCAATCAATACGTCAAAATAATTGGAACTGAATTGAATCATATCTTGAACCAGATTCATATAATCTTTTTAAGATCAATCAATACGTCAAAATAATTGGAATTGGATTGAATTGTATCAATTGGACTACTTCCTTCAAAATAATTGAAATTGAATTGAATTGTATTAAGGGGAACATTTTCTTGCTAGATTATAAATAATATAAGAATAAGATTATATTAACTAGTAGTGGGCTAGTGGCTGAAGCAAACTCCTTTGTCCCAAAATTTTATTAAAATGTTAGTTTTAAATACTTGTAAAAAAAACTAACTTACAAGAGCATCTCCAACAGATTATTTAAATTTCAAAATAAAGAATTAAAACTCAACATTTAAAAAAATTATATTTGTATCTAACATATTCTCTATTAACTATCATGGAGATTACATTGTTAGTTATATTATTAATGTATAAAGTTTTTATTGATGAAAATATAAAAAAAGTTTGTTTCTTTCTCATGGTAATCATTATTTAGAGTTCTTCAAGTTTGAAGATTTTCAAACCATTTCTCATGCTTCTCTTTTGGAAAAAGTTATGGAGAATATACTAGAGACTTAGAGAGAGAGGATCAAAAGGAGAGCATGGTCAAGATATAAAAAGAAGGTAATCAAACCACATATAATTTTACATACCTTTACGCAACAAGGTAAACATAACGGTGAATGGTGGCCTGGGATCAAAGTCAACATGTGATTTAATCTTTCTTATGTTTTATTATTTATTTTTTTGTTGCGGTTGTCGAAATGAACCCGACTCTAGGGACACTCTAAGCTATTGTTTGGCTCATAGAATCCAATTAGAATGGTCCTTTTATTTGCTCATATTCTAATTCTTTTGTTTGGTTTGCTTCTTGAAATGGATTGGATTATTTGAATTCCACAAATAAATAATTTCATCATTCCTTTGCAAAACTAAATGAATTCAATTCCATCAATTCGCAAATGTAATAGATTTTATAATTTGGTTTCAAAAAAAAAAAAACCTTTACATCCGATTTAATCAACACCACCCGTTGCATCCTACCAAATCGCTACCGTTTGTTATCACAATTGACACCCACCTACCTCAACCTCACCTTACCCTTCTCACGACCACACTACCACATTCGCTTCTGCTACCCTACCTATCCCCAAACCACCCTTAACCTCTACTCCACCACTCACCGTCACCACACCATTATTTATGTTGTCACAACAGCTACCCATCCCCAAACCCGCCCCTTTGCCTCCCTAACCCAAGGGGTAGTGGATCACCGACCACTGATATCACCACCCTCACCTCACCAGTTAATATTAAAATTATATTATATTTATAATTCAAGCAAAAAAAGTTAGAAATGTAATAAAAAAGTATTTTTGTCAATTTTTGTTATTTCATTTCAATTCTAGAGCTACATGCAATCCAAAAAACATGGAGATTCCAACTTTTTTCGAAATATTCTATTCCAATTTTTACCAATCAAATGTGTGACTTAGGTTTACGATGAGACCATAAAATAACATTGAACGTTCACAGTAAAATATTGTGAAAGTACAAATATACTCAAACCTTCACAACTAAAACACCATAAAACTTCACTAATACTATTTTTATGGTGTCATGAAAACATATGGTGTCACCTACATCTAACCCCGGTAATCAAAGTCTTTTGATAATCTTGAATCTCACCAAACTCTATTTTGTAACCCAAAAGACATTGTTATTTGCACCTCTATACATATCAGAATCAGGTCAATTTTATTAGAAATGTAAAAAATAAAATTTGAGGTTAATGTATGGGTCGACCCGACCAGTTGGTTCAGGGAAGAGGTCGGGTCAATGGATAGGGGAAGAGGTTGGTTTTTACCAAAAAAACCGGTTGAACCGGTCGTACAAATTTATGATTTTCTACTATACATGGTTTTCAATTTCCGCATTTACGTGATTATATAATGTTTGGCATCGATCATTAATCATTTACCACTCCAATGTCTTAAGATCCATGATTTGGTTTGATCATTTTGTTTCGTTTTGATGTAAAGGGGTGGACCTGTAGTTGACATACAGTGACATGTGTCACCGTTTCCTTCGTCCGCCCTAATATAAAAATATAGGATAATGAAAGGCGCAACCGGATATGTTCAACTAAGAGCATCTACAATGTAATAGAATACGGTAAGTATGGTTGTTAGATGTTTGAGTAACGTTGATGCTCTAAAAAACCATGTCTTTGAAACATTGCCCAAAACCGACATCAAACTAAACTTGTCAACAACACTTTTGCCGGTCTCTCTGTCTTTGGAAGTGTCGAGTAGATTTTCACTTGCTTGCGTTCAACTGTCAGTCGGTGTGATATCTCTCTCTATCTGCACTTCTTCATACTCATTTCATCTCTCTTTGCAACATTAGATCCGGCCTCCATTTCAGATCTATTGCAGATCCATCTCAATATCATCACAGGTGAGTACAGATCCCAATTTCATTTCTGTAATTTCATTTCCATCATATGATATGCTCCAACCTTCAAATTACATCTCGAATTCCTTTATCCTATAGCTTACCTGGGACTAGTTAGGGTTTTTATTTATAATGAAAGAACCCAATTCCACAACAGATCCAATCGGCCAGAACTTGATTAAACTCATAAGCAATGTCTGTTTCTCTGTATTCGTTTTCACCGTCCTCGTAATCACCGTAATCGCCATCACCTACCAACCCCCTGATCCATGGGAGTCTTCCAGAGCCCTAACTAGGACCTTCACCAATGTCGAAAACGCCACCTTCCAGACCGACACCTCCGTCCTCAAAACCGGAGAAGACGTCGGGATGGTCGTTTCCAGCCCCGCCGCAGCCCCCGATCTCGAACCGAGCGACTTGCCAACCGAGCCGGTGGTGGTCGAGAAATCGAGATTGGTGAATTTGAGTTCCAACGCTTGTGATGATTCGAGATTGGTGAATTGCTCCGATAGGGGTGTTTTGATGGCTATTAAGAGGTTTAACCTAAAACGCTTTAAGTCGTCGATAGTGTTTCTAGAGTATCAACCGCCGGTGAACGGATCGAACCCGAACGAATGTGATGTGTCATGGAGGTTTCGGAATAGGAAAGAGAAGTCTTGGAGGAGGTATGGGATTTTCGGAGGTTTAAGATTGGGTACACCGATAGCTGTGCTTACAAAGTGGTGTCGGCAAGAGGTTGGCATTCGGGCGTCAATGCCCGCCGTCCCAGGAGTCGGTTTAACGGCACTAGAAGCGGTGAACGGCCCAAGATGTTGCCCTCTTTCCGTGACGATGAGATCAATGATACGATCCCGGTTATGGATTCAGACCCAGCTTTTAGGAACGGAAAGTATTTGTATTATTCACGAGGAGGGGATTACTGCAAGAATATGAATCATTACATTTGGAGCTTGTTGTGTGCCCTTGGGGAGGCACAGTATTTGAATCGAACGTTCGTGATGGATTTGAGCGTTTGCTTGGCTGGATCGTATACCTCGAGTCAAAAGGACGAAGAAGGAAAGGATTTTAGGTTCTATTTCGATTTCGAGCATTTGAAAGAGACGGCTTCGATAGTGGAGGAGGAAGAGTTCCTTAAAGATTGGAGACGATGGGAGAGGAACCACAAAAGGAAGATCCCGTTGAGAAAGGTTCCGACTTATAAGGTCACACCGATGCAATTAAAGAAAGATAGGAGTACGATCATCTGGCGGCAGTTTGATACCCCCGAGCCCGAGAATTACTGGTACAGGGTTTGCGAGAGTCGGGCGGCAAACTACGTTCAGCGGCCATGGCACGCGCTGTGGAAGTCGAAGAGACTCATGAACATAGTTTCGGAGATCAGCGGGCAGATGGATTGGGATTTCGATGCTGTTCATGTGGTTCGAGGAGAGAAGGCGCAAAATAGGGAAATGTGGCCTCATCTTGACGAAGATACGTCTCCCGATGCCTTGGTTGCGAAGCTTCAGGGTATCGTTCAGCCTTGGAGGAATCTTTATGTTGCCACTAATGAAAGGTTTTATAATTACTTTGATAGATTAAGGTCTCATTATAAGGTTCATTTGTTGGATGATTATAAGGAGTTATGGGGGAATACGAGCGAATGGTACAATGAGACGACCGTTTTAAATGGCGGGCGTCCTGTTGAGTTCGATGGGTATATGCGAGTTGCGGTGGACACTGAGGTGCTTTACAGGGCAAAGACACAAGTCGAGACCTTCTACAACTTGACCAGCGACTGCAAGGATGGCGTAAACACGTGTTGATCAGGTTAGAATTCTTTATTTTGTTTGCTTGGTTGGATCACATCATATATGTATTATAATGTACTATCTAATAGTGATGTGCTGTGCAATCTTTAATCAATCGTGCATCGCGAACATTGAATCTTTGTATCAAGAAACGATAGATTTGGGTTAGTAATGTATGATGAGAACCGTAAATAGTTTGAGAGCCTTGAAACCAACTATGAACTATCCATGTTTTATTCACTTATTCATGATGAATGTCATGATAGATATTGATGATGAAGAGTATTCGTAATGAATATGTATGATATTCATGATTTGTTAGGGTTATTCATCGTGAATAATACATGAAATAGTTGGTTCGTTTTCATTGGGACTTTCTTCTACTTGCATCGAATCATATTTACCTTACAAAAATGCATGATCTTTCCGTTTCTCATTTTATACAATTTATTCAAAATTCAAAATTATTCATTCTTGCAATAGACATTGTTGTCTTTTATTGTACTTTCACATCAATAATGGTTTGCAACAAAGAAGCAAATGTGATGATGAATGTATTCACTTGTAGTTGACTTGTGGTACAGGAGGCAATATGGAGGATTTAGACTGAGATGAGAATGAAGATGATCAAAGTGAAAGCTAAAGCTAAAAGCCACTTGTAAATTTGTTTTGTTTGTTCTTTTTCTGATAGATTTTATGCACAAATATTATGGAAATGAGAAGTTTTGTGTTTTAAGTTGATTTCATTAGAAAAATGTGTGATTTATATAGACATATTTCCATCTTCATTTAAGTTACTAAATTCTTATTAATATCAAATGAATTTACACTTCTAAAATTTGGCTTTTTGCATGAATCTTTTCTTTGGAAGCTTATTGAACATGTCATTTTCACATCATTAAGATCATATCATTAAGCTATTACAAAAAAAAAAAACTGTGACTCCTATTAAGCTCATTAAAACTAACATGAAATATCTAGAAATCTATTGAATTGTGCTTTATTATGTCTCTAATATGATGAATCAGCATGTATTGTATTTTCATCCTAAATGACTATTGTTAAATGGGGATAATTTCCATACCGATGCACAAAATCGCAAATTGATAATCAAAATATGCAAATTTCCATACCGCAAATTGAATCTTGCCAAAATGTCTTGATATTCTCTCATTTCGTCTATTTTGATGACAACTATATCCAACAAATAACTGCAAGAAAATGTAAGTGATACGATGATTTAACGTGGTTTTATAGTGTACATCTACTAGGAATGATTATAACAAGATGTATCAAGCTTGCACAGTTGCGTCGGGTGATATTCAAACAATCACATTCTTAGTTATCCGATTTACATATAATATTATAGATAATGTGACTTTTTAAAGTAGACAATACTAGCATCTAGTGGATTTTAAGATTACATTACGTACATAGTACTATATGATTTATATTGTCATTCCTCTGTGAAGTACCAAAAATACAGCTTTTCTTTAGCCAACCATAGTTTCAAAAGTAGTTAAGCAAACTAATATTAGTTGTTGCAGCTTTTAGGAGACATATTCGCTCCCTTACCAAAAGATGAAGACCCGTGAAACAAATGAATGTAATTTACATTTTTACGCCCTTACCAAATTTCTTTCATTCCCATGACTTCATATATACTATGCAGGTGGGCTTCATGTGGGTTTTGAAGATCATGGGGCGGTTGTTATTTATGGGATACATGAACATGGTTTCCATCATTTTTATAGGGTTGAGTACACCAAAATGTATCCAAGTTGTCACCTTTTATCATTGTATGTACTCAACTTAAAAACTTAGTATTGTATGTACTAAACCTGCTAAAATTGTCATTCTATGTACTAAACTACCATTTCATGTATCCATTTAATGTACTTAAAAACTTACCATTTAATGTACTAAACCTGCAAAAATGACAACTTTTTAAGTTGAGTACATACAATGGTAAGTTTTTAAGTTGAGTACATACAATAATAAAAGGTGACAACTTTGATACATTCTGGTGTACTTAACCCTTTTTTATAGAAGTGTGTGATAATTATCTCTCATAACTCTCTCTCTCTCTCTCTCTCTCTCTCTCTCTATCTCTCTCTTACAATTTAGTGAGATTCATAGAGATAGTATACAATTAGATGCAATCAACAAATAAGATAAACATGATTGGAAGCATGAGGGTTAGAAAACTTTCAACTATTCATTTCCTTTGTGAACACTTTGATGAAATGACGTTTTTAGTCTCTCAACTATTTTTGAATACATATATAATCGTACTATATATTGTATATAATAAAATAATTAGATCAAAAAATATTCAATATTAAGCTTATCTCGAAGGTATCGACCACACTATTATAATGGCGAATTTTGTTAAAATTAAAACGTATTTTTTTAACATATGTTGGCAAATATACAATATATGACTAAAACGTAAAATGAAATATAGAAAACTAAAATATATATAAAGTGAATAAATATTATAAGTTTAAGGGAGTAAGTTGTAACTTTTACAATTCGTTGTATATGAAAAGTAGAGGCTTGCAATTATTAATAATATAAGTTTGATTAATGAGTTTAACGAATTTAACTCTTCAACTATTTTCGAATACATATATAATCGTAGTATATGTAGTATATATAATACAATAATTAGATCAAAAAATATTCAATATTAGGCTCATTTCGAAGGT
Organism: Centaurea solstitialis; assembly: GCA_030169165.1. NCBI lineage: Eukaryota > Viridiplantae > Streptophyta > Magnoliopsida > Asterales > Asteraceae > Centaurea > Centaurea solstitialis. Next base: position 33,759,252 of record CM058046.1, read on the forward strand.
ATCAACGACACGATTATAATGGCGTAATTTGTTAAATTTACAACGTATTTTTTAACATATGTTGGCGAATATACGATATATGGCTAAAACGTCAAATGAAATATAGAAAACTAAAAGATATAAAGTGAATAAATATTATAAGTTTAAGGAATAAAATTGTAATTGCTTTCAACTTTTCATTTACTATTCATTTCCTTGTGAATTGAATTAAGGTGATAATGGTGTTCACCTTTAACAATAAACCTACGTTCACAAAGTGAAGCTTTCTACAATGCATCCAATATTTTGCCTAAAGTCGCCTAAGGAAGTAGTATGAACAAACACGGCTAAAACCCTAGTCAAAAAGAGATTTAAACTCGTTAGCATGCTTCCTTGGGTGCATTTATGGTTTGTATCATTTGTAGTTGTTGTTGATTCAGAGGGGTGTTTGGGGTTCTTATTTAAAACAACTTATGTTTTTTTGTAAGGGTATTTATCAACTTATATGATGTCAAATCAAAGTTTTATAAAAAAAAGTGTTGATTGATTTATGGAGTTCGACTCCTACTGGACTTCATTGTGGGGAACTTTCCCTGTACGGGTGCCGGGTTCAAATCCCAGCTGATACCTTGAAGCCCTTTAAATGGAAACTGAATGGCTAGGTTGAGGATGGTTATTCTTCTTGGAGAAGTTTCGAACTCGTATCGTGACTTGATGACATGGTGGCACAATCTCCGTTGCACCAACATGCCGTTAAAAATAAATAAATTATGGAGGTACCAAAACGTAATAAGCTATTTTTTAGGGGATGTTTGGATTGCTTATACATGTAAAGTAACCAAAAAACTAATAAGCTATTTCAAATAAGTTAATAAGTTAGAATTGAGTAATTTACCAAAAAATATTCATATTACAGGCAAAGACACATTTTTATTTCTTTTCTATCAAACACTAAAAACTCTTTATTTATCGACACCATAACGTAATAAGTTAATAAACATTTTAAATGGGCAATTTCTAACACCCCCTTAATCAATCTCTCCTAATAGAACCATAATTGACTTAAAGCATTCCCTATAAAGGCCTTAAGTGCTCTCTTAATGTTTTTTACACTCTACATTCTTATAATTAGTTATTTAATTTATTTTATATTATTTACGTTTTCAATTTCATTTTACACTTTTATTATATTAACATATATAATTGTATATTAACTAATATTTATCAAAAAAAATACGTTTATTTTTACAAATTATACCATTATAATCATCTTGCAAATAAAGTTAAACTAAGTTCAATATTAAATAAATTTTAAATTAATCTTGTATTTTTATTAAATATTATAAATACTAACCAATTATTTTTAATATTTACACTTTATGTCCTTATATTCACAGATAAAATAAATAAGTATAAGTGTAGAAAACATAAGTACTAAAAATAAATTGTACGTATTTAATGACTAAGGCCATCTATTCGTCTGATTTCAGGACCCCCTGTTCTTTTATGTTTAACTGATTATTGTTTGATCGGACGGAGCCAGAAACAGGTGTGCAAAAGAAATAAAACAAGAAACCTTTGGTCCAAGTATAAACCTCCAATTACTGTCATTTTTCTAAAAACAAGTAATAAAAATGGTACAAGTACCAGATATCGATCCCACAGGGAAGCGGTGAAAACAATCTTTCGAGATTCAGTTTTTGTGAAAGTTAACTTCAAATGGGGTTTGGATGAAAAAGTATTTGGTTGGTTGGTTGATTATGAGCTACTTTGAGAGAACAATTATAAAAAGGAGCCAGGGGTGTAAAGTCTGTTAGTTGGAATAAAAATAAGTAAAATTGATAGAAAGTAATTTAATAATCTCAATTATGCAGAACTGATATCCGAGTAACTTCGGAAAAGTTATCACATTTTCATATAGCCCAATTATTTATCGATAAGTCTAGATGCAATCTTTAATGAAATGTTAAAATATATTAAAAATCGACACTTACGTAACATATGAAAGATTAACACATTTTCAAGCATCTGACTCATCGTTAAATAATTAGTTATAATCTTTAATGGGATACTAGATCTGATACCAACTTCAGGGATAGTGCCAATTGTAGTCCCTTAAGAGACTAACACATTTTCATGTCCTTAGGTTATTACCAGTTAACTTCCAGACATATTATTTAATGAAATGCTAAAGACGTGAGATAATAGCAACGAGTGTTGTCACCCACTCATATATCCCCAAATAACATTTTAGTAACTTCTGAAAAGATACCGCATTTTCGTACATCTGATTAAGCAGTAAAAATCCAAGGACAGTCTTTAATGAGACATTTAAGCTTGAAGTGGCAAAAATTGAGTTTATATAAAAGACTTTTTTCTTTACCAAAGATTCATTCCAATTTAAACCTTACATCCCAAGCTATGGAATTAGCCTATCATGCTTGGGTGTGTTTTACCGTTAAATTAATAATTGATTGAATAAGACGACGTTAGTACCACAAGAATAATTATAAAATACAGTAATTAGAATAGTTAAGAAGTTGCAGTTACTGGAATTGACCAGTTGAAATTAAAGCAATTGATAAGGTGCAGTTACTGGAATTGACCAGTTGAAATTAAAGCAATTAATAATGTGCAGTTACTGGAATTGACCAGTTGAAATTAAAACAAGTAATAAGGTAAGCAAAAATAACTAGTTAATTAATATGAACGTGTAGTTGAAAACTTAACTTAACTTATAGCAAACTAATAAAGACGAAGGACGTAATTAAACAACTGACTTATAGATTTATAATGAGGTTATATATATGTTTATCTATGGATATATATGTATATGTAAGTACAAGACACGAAAGTTAAACGAAAGATAATAAGATAACATAAATATTACGTAGATTATAATTTCAAGGATCACCAAAACACTTGGTGATGCTTTCGGGCAAACGATGAGTTCCAAAAGAACCCGAAAGCTAATCCACCAAGTATTCCAAAAAGTTATACTCGGCCTCACCTTGAGGAAACCCGAGTATTGAGAGTACGAAATACGAACCAAACTTAGCCAACTAACAAGTCTAGAGTAGTACTTAACTAAAACTAAGCATGGAAGTGGTGAAAAAGTGTTGTGTTTCTTCATGCCTTACATACATATATATATATATATATACTACTTCATGGATCATGGGCTACTAACAAAAGAAGTGTATTGGGTCTCATCTTTGCATCCTTCAATCGGCCCAACAGCAGCCGGTCATCGGCCCAATTAGCAGCCGGCCCAATCCAGCAAGAATCCAACGGCGGCAGCCCAAAAGTGGATGAAGCCCAACACCACAAAACGACATCCCGATGATCCATGAGTGTTATGCTGCAAATGCGAGAGTTAAACGTAATTTTAGTGACCAATATTTGCATGAAATCATGCACAAGTATAATTAACCAACTTATGTGCAAAAGATGGGATTTTAACGTAAAACAATAATCAACTTGATATATTAATTGCGAAAATGAAACAAAAACTGTTCAACAAGGGTTAAAATATTAACCCTATCACCATCCTTAGCCTAACGGGTGTCTATCAACCCCAAATGATGAGCCGGGGTTGGGGGTACCCGCAAACCCAGGTGTCGTTCTGTATGATTGGGCTTATGCGCATTTGATTGCGCAACATTCACATGGTACGGTACCCTAATCTTCCGGTGAGCAACACGTCAACCCATCGCCGCTGGGAGTGTGAGATATATGAGATGACGACACAAATCTCGACGACGACGATATAGACGACCATGTACCCGAAACCCAAGCGATGGCGTCACCGCCGCCACCGCCGCCACCGCCGCAAGAACCATCACAAACCAAACGTAAATCCAAACGCAAGGGTAAGGGTGCGGCTACGAACACGAGTGCGAACCCGACCACGGGTAAATCGGCGTGTAAACCGTGGTCGTTGGAAGAGGAGATAGCTTTGGCAAGAGCGTGGGTCAAAGTCTCGGAGGACTCAACCGTAGGTAACTATCAAAATAAAGATATATAAAAAACCAAATAACGTTGTTTTAATTTTTTTGCTAATGTGTTTTTAATTTTTTTCATTTTCGATAGTAGAAAACTTTTGGGGGGCGGTGAAAGCGGACTTCGACAAACGCATGCGTTACGACTTTAACGTCCGCTCCGGAGATGCCATTCCGACCAAGGCGAAAATGCTCTTATCTACCGTCGCGAAGTTCGCATGTATTTACAATAATCCATCGAACGCACGACGAAGCGGCGAATCCGACGTTGACATGCTTGCACGAGCTAAGGAGCGATTCCACTACGAGTACCACAAGGCTTTCACGCACGAACGCGCTTGTAGACAGGTCAAAGACAGTCCGAAGTTCGATGCGGTTAAAATGCAAGACCCAAGAAACATCCGTGCACCCACATACAAACGGTCAAAGACGTCCGAAACCACAACCGAATCCCCCGGCGAATCCGACGCTCGCACTCACCATGTGGACGTCGACAATGACGACCTCCCCTCCCCAACCGAGCGGCCACGACCGATGGGTCGAAACGCCGCGAGACGTGCGGGGTCTTCCTCTACGGCCGCGTCAATCGATAGCGTATCGAATATCGCGACCTCGTTAGGCAGGGCCGGTCCTATGCCTTTGGATGCCCTGGGCAGATAGGAAAAATAATGCCCCGAATCCATGAAAGAAAGAACAAACAAACTCTTAAAGATTTGGAATCTAGTCAAGCTAGGTGGCTCATTCGCATGACGAATTCAATTCAAACGATAAAATATACAACGCACATAAACCAAGCGGAACCATCTTTTCTAAAATGAAACATATCAACATTTTTCCTTGCATTTTGACCTCAAATTTAAATTCTAATTAAACAACTGAAGCTGAAAAGGAGCAACAATATATAGCAACATGCCAATCACTTAGTTGGACTCTCAATCTATGAGTAGATCTTTTGCACTCTATGTTAAATAAGGCCTAAACTTGAACACAAAGATTGTTTCCAAATAAAACACAAAAACTCAGAGTGATAAAGAAGTTTCAAACTGAAAGCTTTCCTCTAAAATCTTCTAAATCAACCATAGGAAAAAAAGTAGTCATGAAACCATCTACAAACAATGTTCTAAAACAAAGTGGAAACAAAATTGTTTCTTGGGTAAATTCTTATTGTTTTCTCTTTCTTTTTTGTTTTGAGCACCAACTCTTTGATTATCACATAACCTATAAACAAATGATAATAAACAATTTAGGGGCAGTTTGGTAGTTACTGAATGGTTTAGTGTTGGATGATTAAGAGGCTCTTATGATATGGTGTAAAATGAAATATATTGGTTTAGTAATTGTTGAGTATGAAATCATGACTCTTAATAGTTAAGAGACATCCAGGATACTTAATCACTGAGACGGTTTTGGACCCATTAAGAGGCAGTCCATTTTTTTGCCAAACAAGATTCATCTCTTAACGATTTAGAGGTTGCCTCTTGATGTAACTGTTAAGAGGTAAACAAACACCATCTTAGTAAATAATCTAACAACCAACTAGGCAAATGAGTGAAATAACTAAATAGGCAAATAAGTGATTAAGTAGATTAACCTAATATTCAAATAAGTGATAATCTAATCATTCACTTGTAAGTAATCAAAAAAGAAAACACCTCATGGAGGTGGAAAATAGATGTTGGTAGAGATTAAAGCAAATAAGCAATCAAAATCACATGAGTAAAGCAAATCTCTCGATTTATGGAGTTGATTTCTTGAATTGGACACATACCTTTGTTTCATATCCTTTTATAAATAAAATTATGAATGTGATTTTCTTTTCATCTCCTTCAATTTCTGGAAGCCAAGCTCTAGGGTTCCTGAATCCTATGTTTTTTTATGGAATCAAGTCAATCAACAAACAATGGGGATTCTTGGTAACAAACAATGGGATTCTTGACCGACCAAAGATTGCCACCATTTTAATCGATCTTCCACAAATCGATTCCTCCCACCAAAACTTGATTGTGTTTTAGAGAGGGAGAGCAAGGGATTCAGATCAATCGTCAAAAAAATTTCTATGAAATCAGCCTACCATATCATAATTAAGGGATTGGGCCTGATGCCCCTTGGGCTTCTGCTGCCCAGGGCGACCGCCCTTCTTGCTCAATACAAGGGCCGGCACTGTCGTTAGAGGCCATCGCGACCAACACGAGTTCGATTATGGGATCGATTAACAACCGGTAAAGGAGTGTAGTTTTATTTTATTGTAATTTTATTTTATTGTATTTTAAATTTGAATTTGAATTTTAGTTATTTTAATTTTAATGTATTTAAAATTTGAATTTAAATTTTAGTTTTAGTTATTTTAATTTTGAGTAAATTATTTTAATATATTTTAGAAATAAAAAAAATAAAATGAGAGGTATGAGGGGTATGGTTAAGGATGAAAGGTATGGAATTGGTAGAGTAGTGGTAAAGATAGTGGAAAGCTGATGTGGCAGCAAAAATGAGGGGTGTGAGGGTTACGGTTAAGGATGGTCTAATTGATAAAAAAGTTTTAAAATTATTTTATATATAATATAATTAATATTTAGGCTTTGTTTGGCAAGCATAAGCTAGCTTATAAGCTAGTCCATCCAAACATGTACCAGGAAGCTAGCTTATAAGCTAGCTTTTTGAAACGCTAGTTTGAGTAGCTTATGAGGAGCTTATTGTAGCTTTTTCCAATTATACCCTTATTAATATTAATTATTAAATTCAAATATACCCTTTTTGGTCATTTTACATACTCATAAGCTAGTTTTTGTCAAACATAATTTGTTCAACAGCTAGCTTATCAGCTACTAAATCAACAGCTAGCTTATCACCTATTCGCTAGCTTATCAGGTACCAGCTAGCTTATAAGCTACGCTTGCCAAACATAGCCTTAATGACTAATTGATTACTTAACTAATAAGTAATAATTACTAATTAAAGTTTAAAATGGACTACGGAGTCAATTTTAATTTTACTCTCTTATTTCAAATTTCAATTTCACGTCTCACGCACGCAAACTGGAACGAGAACGACCCTCCTCACTCTCTCCGGCGACGCAACACGACTCTAACTCCGGCGACCACCGTCGAGGCAGCGACGGCCGACGGTGAGTCCTAATTCCGACCACCATTCTGTCCATTATTCATTCTATATATATATATATATATATTACAGCATAAACCCTAATTCTCAGGCTAATATTTTCGATCATAGCATTTGATTTTGCGACTTGTTTACGTGTATGGTTTATCTGTTAAATTGAAGTTCTCTACATTCGTATATATAATGTGTTGAATAGGTTATTGATTGGCAACTTTATAAATCTTATATCAGCTGATTTATGTATATCTTCTTTATTCTCATCGATTTTGAACAATGTTTGCAGTAAAATTTGTTCGTTAAGAAACATGTCTAATGGAGAGGGAGTTGAAGAAACAAATAAACAAATAGATACGGTAACGCTTTTGAGATGGATCTCATTTGATTCTTGTTTGCATTCAATTGTTCATAATTTGTTGTAGAATTTAGGTTTCTATCATCAATGCTTGGGGAGTTTGGTTTGATGGAATGTTTCTTGATTTGGTTCGTGAAATTTGATGGAATTTAAAGAAATTTGATGGAATTGGAATCACAAATTCTTAAATTGTTTAGTGATGTTTGGTTCACGAATGAACTTGATGGAATTCATCATTCCTTGCCTTAAGTGAAGGAATTTAATTCCTGTCCATCAAACACATGATCAAATTCCATTATGCGAACCAAAACGCTCCCTTAGTATGTTTGGTTTGTAGGATTTGGAATGAAACTGAATTCTATCTTTAAAGATAATTTATAGAAACAGATTATGAATAATTATATTCTCTTTTATAATTTGACTACATTACAAGACGAATACCAACATATGTATGAAATCCGTGAAATACCAACTTCCTTTGTCGGATTTCAGATCCACACATCCCTTCAAACCAAGTATAAGATTGGAATGGGATTCAATTCCATATTCTGCAAAGCAAACGGTCCCTTGGGATCTCGCCTGAGATTCGTGAATCTTGATCTATATGAACTTCAGAATTCCTTATGGCACCTGGTTCCATTTAGTAAATCAAACTGGTGAAGCAAAAAAAAAGGCACATATTGACTTGGTCAAATCGGACTATCTCCATATTCAAGAGTGTTGGGTATGAACGCCATTACTTATAGTGTTGTTATGATTGGTTACGGTCGTCAATATCTGCTAGTGTTGCTATGGTCATAAACATGTGAAGCTAGCTTTGAATTTGTAAGTAGTCCTTTTGATGCAAAGAATTTTACCCTTTTTTATGAATGGACTATATTGGAATTTCATGTATTCAATGAAGAAAATGGTTTAATGGGCATTGCAGCAACAACTAAACCTCGAAGTCTTCTAAGTGCATGGGAATCAATCTCTACTCCAGAATGTGTTCTCTGAAATGTTTAACCATTATATATTTTTATATCATTTATTTCAGGTACGTGAACTCATAGAGCAATGTCTAGTGCATTATATTACAAAGGAGCAGATCAAAGATATCCTCTATCAGCAACAGAAAATACCGCGTAGCATTACAGAGTGTAGTAAGTAATTTGAGTCCTCTAACGTACTTCCTCTATTTTCTAGTTTTTTGTTACACAATCCTTTTTTTTTTCTATCTATAAATCATAATTTCCCGCCAAAAAAATCTTATTTTATATAAATTCGATATGTATGACGGTATGAGGGATAGACACTCGATGTTTTTACCATCTTTTGTATGCTTTATATCTATCATAGTGCATAATTCCACATCACATTACATGTTTATCTTCAACAAAGTCATTTTCTATCGTCCAGTTTGGGAGAGCCTTGAAGCAGATAATCCAGATTTTTTTAAGGCATACTATCTGAGGTTGGTGGTGAATGGGCAGATAAGGGAATTTAATAACCTGCTTGGTAGACAGGCTCAATGGATGGTTCAGGTGGACCCACGCAGAGCCTCTTCTTCGACTGGGTCTAATGAATCTCACACGCCAGCAAGTAAGTTGCATTCAACTTCAAGAATTTTTTCATGGCTGAATTCCTCAAAATTGTCGTTTATTTGTACTTGTTTCCTAGACCCCATCCCATGTACTCTTTCTTCTTTACCATCTTATTATCAATTGCATTATCCGCCTATGAGAAGTGGTTATTCACCATTGGATGAGATATGAATGCACATTAGGTTGAGATGCACCAAGATAAGATGCATCCAGATGCACCGGATTAATTCTCTATAGATCCACTTCTCACATGATCCTATGCCTATCCGTCCTTCGATTAACGACCTTCATGTCACCTGCTCCTGGTGTAAAACAGTCTGCTCTTGTAAAAACTTATATATATTTATATATAATATAGGATTAGGTGGAGGTTCAAACGAGAACCCTTCCTATTTGCGAAAACGCGAGCACTTCTCAACCTCAAACTTATTTAACCCATATTTTTCATAATTTTAGGTTATTTTAATTTATGTTAATTATCCATTTTTTTCTATCGAAGATTCAAACATAATAACGATATGTTAACAAGGTGATAAACGATTATTACATGTGATAATCATGTGATGACACTATGATTCACATTGTTTAGTTGATTATGGGTTGTGTTTGATAGTTTTTCCAAAACCAGTTCATTAACAGCTTTGCTGATATATATAACAAATTGGAAAAAATATGCTTAAAGAAAGAAAAAAAAAGAATATCCTACGAAATTATATGAATCAGTTCTCTGTGTAGTGGAATAAACTCTGGATATCATAGATTAATTAATCTGCTTTTTGCTCAGTTTGAATCCTCAAGTTGAAGGTCAATTCTCTTTTATTTTATCCAATTTGTTTGTATTATACCTTCATCTTAACCACTGCATATCTGGGTGTCCATTAATTCACTCGTATGGAACCGCTATGTAAATTTAAGACCGGCTCTCATGTGCTAGTGTGCAAATATGAAGGTTTTTAGAAGTTGGGAATTTAAAGAATTAAGTGAGTATATAATATAGCAAGGTTGAGAAGTGTTCTCGCGTTTTCGCAAGTAACAAAGGTTCTCGTTTGAACCCTTCCCTATATATATATATATATATGGAAGGTTAGATTCTTTAAGTTTTTAGAAGATCAGTGAGTTAAATAGCCTGCTTTACTATCTTGCAGGGCCCAGTAATGTATCATATTATGCATCTGATACTGGCTTTGCCCATAAGATGGAGAACATGCAGCACCGTGTTCCAAGGGTTCTAGTGAACGGCTTTAATGGTTGTGGGCCGTCTATACACTCAGGGATGCATCATGCTCTTGATCGGTCTACTCATTTCAGAAGGATGGATGTTCCGTCTTATATGATGCTGGCTTGTAACTCAAATGTTGGATTGAAAGGGATTGGAATAAAAAGTGAAGGGGGCTATTTGGACAATTCAAGGTTTGTCTATAACCAGATCGGTGGCAATGTCCTTGGAGCGCATCCTACGATTGAGCATGCACCCATTTCACCGTTTGGCAGCGTGGATCCTAATTCACAAACACGCCTGGATGACACTTCTTCGTTTGAATATTTCAGACAGGTCTCCCAGAACATCGGTCTGCCAGGCTTGGCAGCTGATTTCACCAACAGATCAGGTTCACTCACTCTCTCTCACACACACATACATATATAGCAGGGGAGAGATCAAATGCAAGCGACTCTGATTCTGCAAACAGTGTTAAGTTAATGAAATTGGCTCATAAAATTTTGTAATTTGATCAAACTGTTCAATATATCTTTTCTTGATGAAATTATTTTAATAATCTTTTCATGTGCATGAAATTGTTTCATGTATTATCTCATTTTGATGAAACCTTTTCATTTTTACATAAAAAACACAAATATATGCAACGATTTCATCAAGAATAGAATTATATGGAACAATTTCATCAAGTTAAACAAGTTCATGAACTAATCTCATTAACTTAACTACTCCTACTTATATGTATGTATATGTGTGTTTAAATATCACATAAATGTGTGTATATACTTTTTGGTTAATTTCATGTGTTGGAATCTATTTGCAGATGCCCTAAGGTTCTCCAACCCTGCTTTTCTGTTACCGGAAATAGACAATTTCAGTGACTCTCAAGGCAATACGGTAGAGCACCAAGGTAAGAGGTTTCTGGTTAACAATAATTGCTTTAGATTAAAATGTAATTTTCACATGTATGTCTGGCAATGCTTTTCAGGAGAAACCAAATAGATTGGACTACATATCAGGAAACTAGGTTTTCAGAATGTTGGCATAGATTTGTAGAACAATTCTCACTCAGTAAATTGAACCTTAAAATATGAAGGATTCCTAGACTTCAATATATAATTATATATAAATACGTATTCCTACTATGACTTCAATGCGAAGAGGATTGTTTGTGAGAGCATCTTCAACAAATTATCCAAATTAGAGATTTTAGGTAAAATTTTACTCCAACTGATTTTCCAAAACTTTCTCAAAAATGGAGAAAACATGATATTGTGAGAGAGTGTGTCATATTCTCCAAATTTAGAGAACTCCATAAAAATGATTACCATGAGAGAGAAACAATCTTTTTATTGTATTCCCACCAATAAGAAGCATTGATGTTAAGTGTTTGAGGGAAAAAGTAATATTTAATTACATGTATATAATTAATGTTGTAATCTCCAAAATAGAGAATTTATTGGAGATGAATGTAAAATATTTTGAGTTTTTCATTCTCTATTTTGGAGATGCTCTGATGTGGGGTTCTAGAATCAAACACAAATTCCTATGAGAACCTGATTATATACGTCAAATGAACTCAAACACCCTCCTTACGTTTACCCTCGATCTCCTGGGTGGAAAGTACCTTTGGTGTGATTAACTATTTGTTGGTTAACTGTTTGACGCTATGTGGTGATGTTGTGCTGCAGGTCCAACTACTCGTCATAGGATGTAAATAGCGCATGGGAGGCGTGTACATAGAATTGGGCAGGTAGGCAGGCAGGCAAAGGTAAAAATAGATTTCAGGATATGAAGATGAAACGATTCAAAACTGGTTTCACATGGAGATAATGTTTTTTTGACATATTACGGATCCTAATAAGCTTTTTGCACTTCATATAGATAGATTCATAAAGAGATCTTTAGGTTTATGTGTATGTGTGTGTGTGTTTTTAATGGTGGGTATCTGGACAGCTTGCACTATTCCTGGGAATATTCACAATTGCCCTTAAAAGCACTCACCTCATAGAATAGTGGGAATATTTACAATGGCCCTTAAAAAAGTCTATCCTTCTCACATTGCTTTCAGCAAAGAGCAGCTGTCTATACCCCTCCAAAGTTCAAGCTCATTGTAACTTCTTTTCTCTTTCTATGTATGTTTCTATACATAGGTGAAGTTAAAGGTAAGACGGTAAGAAGGGATCTGGACTATTGATCATTTTTTATCAAAAGTTCATCCCATGAATCACGCTTGATAGGGAATCGATTTGATGCATTTTGGTGCAATCTCATCTTAATGTGCATCCAAGAATGGAGATCCCTTGTTACCCTTCTCACGATAACTCCACTTCTTATAGGAACCCAACCCTTTATATAGGGTTGGGCTTGGTGAGAAGGGAGGTTAAGGTTAGAAGAGTAAGAGTGATTTGGATCCAATCCTAATTGAAAATCAAAAGAGTTAAGGTGCAGCAGATGCGCCGATTAAATTCTCTTAAGAAGCGCAATTCGTGGGTAGAGTGAGATTAATAGCGATCAAGGGTTCAAATTACTTTTTATGCTTCTTGCTTTAACTCTTCTTCTCACACAATTCTTTGTCTATATATGTATATTACATTTTGCATTACTAGTTGTATTTTGATCATTGTTCATATGAAATTCAAATTGTATTCGAAAATTCACATTCAACTTCCTAAAATGAGAGGATTAAGGCGTCGTTTACCAAATGTTTACTGGTAAGAAAATGACCCTCACTTACCTTATCGTGTAACATTCTCGGCCATCAAATTGGTTTTCGGTAAGCATCTTCAACCTAGTGCTACTTACCGAGCAAGAGTCATTTTTGTCACTTACCGAATGAAATTCTCAGTGGGTTTCCATGTTCAATTGACAAGGATCGTAAAATAAATGATACCAATAAGGCTGTGTTTGGCAAGCATAAGCTAGCTGATAGGCTAGCTTATAAGCTAGCTTATAAGCTAGTCCATCCAAACATGTACCAGGAAGCTAGCTTATCAGCTAGCTTATAAGCTAGCTTTTTGAAACGCTACTTTGAGTAGCTTATGAGGAGCTTATTGTAGCTTTTTCCAATTATACCCTTATTAATATTAATTATTAAATTCAAATATACCCTTTTTGGTCATTTTACATACTCATAAGCTAGTTTTTGTCAAACATAATTTGTTCAACAGCTAGCTTATCAGCTACTAGCAAGCTTATCAATCAACAGCTAGCTTATCAGCTACCAGCTAGCTTATAAGCTACGCTTGCCAAACATAGCCTAAGTGTTTACCTGGATAAATGTTTAGTAAACGATTTTTGGGTTATTAATATATTTACCTTTGGAAGGATTAAGGTAAAATTGTCAGCTAGGTTTGAGTTTTGTAACACTTTATTGGGAATGGAATGATGGTTGGCGGTGAAATGCAACACTTTCCAAGCTTAATTGTTTGGCGGTTGCTGAATGGTTTGGTACCGGAGGATTAAGTAGTTAGGATGATTAAGAGGTTGCAAAATGAAATATGGTTGTTTGGTAATTGTTGAGAGTGAAATCAGAGGGCTTAGTGGTTAAAAAAATATATTTACTTTAGAAAGGAAAATCAAGGTATAATATAACTGTTGTTATTACTCAAAAATATTATTCAAAAAGTGTCAATACTTATTCTTTTACTTAAATTTTATCCTACAAAAAACTGTAACAATCCTAAACATAAAATCAAAATAGTTGTTTTTTTCTTGAGAATGTTTTTTTTTGGTAAAGGGTTCCCGGGCCTTTGGCCCAAACTAATCTCTTGGCAATGCAACTGACCATTAAAGCATGCAACCATGAGATTAAACCCAGTGACCACAAGGGGGTTTGCAGGGATCGAACCCGGGTTGAGAGTTATGTCCTCCCCAGGTGATTACCACTACACCACACCCTTGTGGTTTTTTCTTGAGAATGTTCTGTATTAAAATAGTGTTATAAAGCAACGACATATAATTATAATAAGTAAAAACCATTTTAAAATAAAGTGTCGCATAATAATAGAAAGTATCACTTAAAAAAGTTCACAATAGCATGTTGTAAACAATAAGAAAACAAATTCGGTTTTTCAAAAACGTGTCAAATGTGTTATATCTGCAAGAGTAGTTTAACCATTAAATTATAAACCTCGTGATCTATGTTGATGATGAACAAAACTAATTTGATTTTTAGTCCATGAAAAATGAAAATTTAGAAAACTTGTATAGTTGATTTAATTTAGAAATTCTTTTTCAAGAAAACAAAATTTTCATTTTCAAAATTTACATTTGAATTAGAAAACTACTTTTTATGGTTTTTCATTTTCCATTTCCATTTTCAATTGCCGTCCCCTTCTCGTCTCCGGCCACCGCCACTACCACCGTGCCTGCCGCCGCTGTCGTCACGCTACCGTCGTCCCCTTCTCGTCGCCGGGACCACCGTCGCCGCCATCGCCGCCTCAACCACCGCCGCCGCCCCACCGCCGCCACCACCCTCTCACAACCGCCCCACCGCCGCCGCCCCACCATCGCCGTTGCCGTCGTCGCCGCCGAGGCCACCGCCACCATCGCCATCGCTGCCGAGGCTTCCAAGGCCACCACCATCGCCGCCAAGGCCACCGCCATTGCCTCCGAGGCCACCGCCATCTCCTCCGAGGCCACCGTCGAGGCCCCCGAGGCCACCGAAGCCGCCGCCGAGGCCACCGCCGTCGCCACCGAAGCCACCGCCGAGGCCACCGCCGCCGTCGTTGCCGAGGCCACCGAGGCCACCACCACCGCCTCCGAGGCCACCGCCCTCGTAGCCGAGGCCACCGCCACCACCGTCGAGGCCACCGCCGCCTCTGCCTTGGCTACCGCCACCACCGCCGTCAAGCGCACCGCCTCCGCTGCGGCCACCGCCACCACCACCACCGCCAATCCCACCGGCTCCGCTGCGGCCGCCGCTGTGACCACCGTCACCGCCACTGTTGCAATATTTGGAAAATGGAAAATGGAAAATGAAAAGTGATGAAAAATCCAGAACTAAACGAGTTTTCTAATTTTCTAAAAATGAAAAATGAAAACTCCATGATTTCAAGTAAACAAGTTTTCTAAACTTTTCCTAGAAAACTGAAAATGAAAAATCAACTCCATTTTCTGTTTTCATTTTCTTAGAAAACAAAAACAGTTTTCCACAACTAAACACAACCATAGTTGTTCAATTTTTTTATCTGAAATGCGTTAGCTTTATTGTAAATGAGAGGAATATAACAAAACTTTATTGTAAATAAGAGGAACATAAAAGCATCTCCAACAACTTTTTTATAATTTCTCTAAAATAGAGAATTCTACATCTATTATATTATTAAAATATTCTATAAATTTATCATCCCAATACACTTTTTAAAAATAATTTATCTAAAATAATAATGATGCAACCTCATTGGTGAAAATGCATAAAAAAATAATTTCTCTCTGCATACATCCAATTTTAGAGAATTCTCTAAATTTGGAGTTTTTTCAAGTTTTCTCTATTTTAGAGAACGGTTTAGAGAATCCGTTGAAGCAATATAGAGAACAAAAGTCCTATTTTCTCTATTTTAGAGAAGCTGTTGGAGATGCTCTAACAAAACAAAGAAAATGTGTAAAATAGATTAGAGCAAAACGGATAAAGAAGAGGTGCCGTAATAATAACTACCCGAGGGGTAGAAAGTAGAGAAGATAAAACAAACAGGACCACCCTCCATACTAGCAATTAAGGACCACTTAACCAATCGGGATGTAGCACCATTAGATTAGGAGGTGAAGAAATGCTTAACCCTCTTAGAGATCCAGATGAACCAAGCTAGCCAAGTCTCGAAAAAAATATCAATAGAATAGAGGAACTGTTGAAAAAAACCGGAAATCAGAAACAAGTTTTTTTTTTAATAGCAAAATAATGTTTACAAGTTTATATATAAACAACCATAACAAAACAAATTATGCAACCAACGAAAAACCAAACAGAAAGAAAAAACCAATGTATTCAATTTTGAAAACAAACTAGTTGATTGAAAGAATAAACAAATAATGGTGTTTCCAGAAGGTTTTTCAACAACACAAATTCTTTATAAATAGCCTTTGATATATTTACGATACAGACCCAACAGTTAGTTTAGAAAATTATAATAAACATATAAATTTTCCTAAATAGTTATATGTCCTTCTCGACATAAACGCAAGAAGAGAAGAGTAGAAGAAGAGTGTCCACACTACTGGACTAAAGTAAACAGCAATGCAGTAACATAAACAAAAAACTAACCTTTTGATTGCTTACGAAAATTCTGAACCGAAGAGACCGTACGGAGAAAACACTCCTGTCCTTTAAGGTTTAGCGACACTCTATGAAGCTGTGAGTCTATCAATCGTAAACCCATGATTTGATACAGTCGATCAAGCACTAACAGCCTTAATGCTTAATGTAATGCAGATTATGAGATTAGTGAATATGAGCAGCAAAAACGAGAGAAAGAGAATGAGAGAAAACTGATTGTTATTTTGTGTGTTTCAACCAAGAGGTGAGGGTTCCTATTTATAATCAAAAAACAATCAGATAAGCCCATGATTTTGATTATTCCCCAAGAATCGCATTGAAGGTTGGAGACTCAATCTCCAACTGAATTCAAAACGTGGTTTACTTAGTCAGATGAATTATCTGATAATTAAATAAATAAACGAATAATAATAAAAAACGTGGGCTTTATCTGATTTAAACATATCAGTTTTCTCATCCTAATCTCTTCAAAAAAGAATGCACAAGGCACGGGCTCGGGGCGAGGGCTTCTCAGCTCCAATGCGAGGAGCGAAGTGCAAAGTGCGCGTTTTATCGCAAGTACCGCGGCGGCGTCAGCGTCAACGGCGCGCGCACGTTGCACTTTCATTGAGCCCCCACCATTAGTCCATACATGACTTTATAAGCCTCACAAGGAGTAAAGCTTATAAACCCATCTCATTTGTTTGCTCCTTCCTATGTGGGATGGGAAAAAACTCCCCAACCTACACTTTATTTCCAACAATCCCCCACCAGGTTGGAAAGTTTTTTTCTGACTTTCATAAAAGATGTTGTCACGATGGTATCACAAATGATTTAAACCCCGTTTTATATAAATAAGCAAGTAGAAGTCAATTCAGAAGTATCCTAGGGATTTAAACTTTGAATCTTTGAGACTGCAACGGCTTATTCACACACACCATCTTTTGTTTCTGCATTCTCACTGAGCGCTAATATGGCCATGCACTAAAATCCTGTTTCATGACCTTTTAAAAGAGAAACCACAACTCTTTATTTGAGGCGGCACCACCTCTCAGTCATATAGGCAAAATTCTATAACATCTTCGTTGCTTAGATGCCTCTGAATTTTGTTAAGAGATCACACTCATCCATGTTCTCGGCAACGACGCACTATCTTTTACCTTACAGGGGTCTATTAGTTGATAGTACCTTCCATCAGTCAAATGACTTGTTGTTACCCATTAAACTTGAAAGATAGGAGCACTAAATTCAAGTTGGGTTCCCATCATTGGCTGGTCCTCCGTGGTTTCAGACCCATGTCTCTGGTAGTTGATCCTATCAAGTCTCTCGTCAGAGGCTTGGTTAAAGGATCCGCCAAGTTCCTACATGACTTGACATACACAATGCTTATGGTACCATTTTCTGTCAGTTGTCTCACATAATTATGTCGGAGACCCATGTGTCGCGACTTCCCGTTGTATATCGAGTTGTATACTTTCAACAGTGTAGCCTCACTGTCACAATACATCGGAATTGATGGAGTTGGATGAGGCCAGAAATGAAGATCTGTCAATAGATCTCTAATCCATTCTGTCTCTTTTCCCGCTGCAGCTAAGGCAATGAACTCGGCTTCCATTGTCGAGTGAGCGATATAAGTTTGTTTCTTGCTTGCCCAACAAATCGCCCCTCCAGCCAGCGTATAAATCCATCCACTTGTGGATTTAGAGTCATCAGAGTTATCTATCCAACTGGCGTCTGAATATCCCTCCAAAATTCCTGTATGTGTTTTGTATGTCAAGTCTAGATCACTGGTTCTCTTTAAGTACCCTAGTACTCTTCCAATCGCCTTCCAGTGATCTGGTCCCGGATTGCTTGTAAATTGACTCAATCTACTCACAGCAAAGGCAATGTCAGGTCTAGTGCAGTGCATTGCATACATCATGCATCCTATAGCATTAGCATATTCTAGTTGAGTCACAGCTCTACCAGAATGTTTTTCAAGTTTCACACTTGAATCAAAAGGAGTGTTAAACTCTTTTATGTTCAAGTGTTGAAACTTGGTCAGAATCTTCTCTATGTAGTGCGATTGATTTAGAGATATTTCAGATTCTGATCTTCTGACTTTTATACCAAGAATGGTATCTACTTCCCCAAGATCTTTCATCTTAAAGTCTGAGGATAAGTAGTCTTTAGTTTCGAGAATTCCGGCAAGATTGGTTCCGATGATCAGCATATCATCTACATATAGACAGATCACCACAGTGAATTCTTTCGTGTATTTTGAATAAATACACCGATCAGCCCCATTATGTATGAATCCGAAAGATGTAACAGTTGCGTCATATCTTTCGTGCTACTGTTTGGGGCTTGTTTTAACCCGTATAGAGATTTGACAAGTCTACACACTTTGTTCTCTTATCCGAGTACAACAAACCCTTCGGGTTGCTCCATGTAAATCTCTTCTTTTAGAAGGCCATTTAGAAAAGCTGTTTTCACATCCATTTGATGGATGTACAGACCTTTCAGGGCAGAAATTGCTATAAGGGTTCTAATAGAACCAATTCTAGCAACTGGAGCATAGGTGTCGAAATAGTCGACT
This sequence comes from Centaurea solstitialis, assembly GCA_030169165.1. Lineage (NCBI taxonomy): Eukaryota > Viridiplantae > Streptophyta > Magnoliopsida > Asterales > Asteraceae > Centaurea > Centaurea solstitialis. The sequence goes on from CM058046.1 coordinate 33,778,331, forward strand.
CCTTCTCTCTGTCTAAAACCCTTAGCTACCAATCTTGCTTTGAATGCCGAGATTGAACCATATGGATTGCGTTTTATTTTGAAGATCCATTTAGAACCTATGGGTCTTGCTCCTTTGGGTAAGTCTTCCAAGACCTGTTTCGCTCGAAATATACGGATTTTTAATCGAAAATCAAGCTTTAATTAAACCGCAAGAGTACGATATCGTAACGTAGCGTACGGGTCGAACACGGGGAGATAATGGATAAAGCAAGGCGTTACATCTTCAATTTACAAGTCATGCGTAAATCGGTTTTCAAAATTGGATTTTTATGTTACTCAACGAAACGAATTCTATCTAAGGCAAGAACAAACAACAAAAAGAACAATCTAAACTAGACGACAACTAACGACTATCTATGATCAATGAGGAAAAAGGAAACAAATCTTTGGAAAATTCTAAAAGTAACGAACTAAGTAAAAGTCTAACTATAACAAAACGATGAATTAGAAAGCTACACTTCTTAAAATCGAGATTCGGACACCTTATTATATCGAATCAAGAGATTTCCGAACAAAGGAACATCCACATTCCTTCCGAAATGAAGGACTAATTCTTGATGAGATTCGGTTACTTCCGTACCGATTCTATCAACAATTATGCTCGGAACAAGATCCTATTGACATACGATGCTTATTTCCATAGCACGATATCAATATTTGGTCAATTCGAACTAAATCGCTACCGAACTTCCGCTCGACTAGCAATTGTTTGGAAGACAAATTGGACATGAGTGAACCGACTTAACCGTGTTAACTTCCGTTAACTAACTTAGGTCAAGTCCACAAACATACAATTTAGTCGAAAATTGGATCAATTAACCAAACTTGATTCTACATAAAATGATTCCAATCTCTACTTCAAGAATTGCATCAATCTAATTCAAACTAAAACAAATCACTTAAACCTAATTCTATGCCTAAAATGAAACCACAACACAACTATCAAACATGAATGATGACCTAAACCTACAATGGATGAAATCAACAATCTAAGATGATAAGAACAATTGAAAAACCTAGATCTATACATTCTATGAACAAATTGAAGCTTACTAATCCTAAAACATACAAATTCACAATTCCACATGCAATCAAATTGAACAAACTTGAATGAATCAAAATCAAACACATGCAACATCATCTAATAGAATCAATGCAATCAAATTCACAAAAAGTGCAGAAAAATGAACAATTAATCCTAAGAAAGCAATATGAATCAAATCAACTAATCAACACAATTAAACTATCAAATCTACAATCTATTAATGGAAAATAACATGAATTCAACAAGATAGAAGAGGAGGAGATACAATTACTATCAATTGAGGATGAATCTTCATAGAAATTGGAAATCCATGGCAATTTCAATCCCCAAATCAAGCAAAGCTCTCAAACTCCATTAAAGCTCCAAAACCTAGATCTAGATCTATCTAACTACCACTTAACTACTTGGAAATTGTTAAAATGAGGTCAGCTCCCAAAATCCACGTGCAAAACAAGTATTTAAAGGGGGTACAAAAGAGTGAAATGCCCTTGGGCAACAAAAATCCACGGAACTTAGCAGCGCTGCTAGCGGTCGCTAGCAAGAATAGCTAGCTATCGCTAGCTAGCCAATATAACCAAAACTTCTTTTTTTCTTCTTTGACTTCCACTTCCGGTCCATCACTTCCGATCCTTCATCTTTCACTTGTCTTTTCCAAAGCTCCTCTTCACCGTCATCACCATCATACTCGTTCGCCACCGATCCATCCCGCTCTCCTCCATTCCCGCCTCGCACCTTACCGCCAATATCGTCAAATTCCTACAAAACGCGCTCAAAACACCAAATTAAAGCATCGATGATCAAGCAAACACACTTTCGACAAAAACATGAAAAATACAAACATAAATTGAGTAAAAATTAAACTAAACAAGACCCAGGTTCCATTTCCCATAATGGAATCCATCTCATCATTGATCGCTTCTTTCCAGAGTGAAGCATCTCTCGAAGACATAGCTGTTGGGAACCGGAGGCATAAACATGCGCAGCGGATAACAAAATCCGATTCCCAATCGAGGATCCAATCCTAAACCATACAGACACAATAAAGGGTGTTTTGGTGGATTACCTTTGCGAATAATAACTCCGAAACACAAGTAGGGGGTACACCGCTACTGACACCGGTTGAGAGAGTTGCTAGACCACCGAGGATTATCCCGAAAAACGACTCCAATCACCTCCTGGATCTGATCGCCGGTTTTTTGGGTAGAGAGAGAGAGAAAAGGCTTTCTTAGGGAAAAAGTTTCTGATATGAGAAATCAATAATTAATCAAACCCCTAAGCCTTTATTTATATGGATAAACTTGGCAGTGTTTGATTCCATATATAATTCTTTGGTAATTATCTCTATAATAATTTCCATAATTATCATTTAATTAATCCAACTGATTAATTAATTTACGAATAAATAATTTAACTAATTATTTATTTATTTCTCTCTTAAATAATTAATAACCAATTAATTATTTCTCACATAATCCAAACATTCTCATTTTGGTGTGCAGCGGTGTGACCTACTAGTGTCTTATAACATTGGACACGATAACCCTGTTACTGTCTCGCACATAATCCTAACAGACTCCCACTTGTGCTAGACATGTAACTGAACTGTTACCATTAGCCTAAGGAGGTCCCTAGCCAGACACTTAGGTTAACTAGGTTATAAGATCTCTTATATTCAGAGATACAATTCACGCTTGAATTTGTACACAGGTTCATTCCTTTTGCACGCGATATTTTTAAAGTGAATTGAGACATGAAGTGGATGATTCATTTCTCAAATTCAAGTGTTTCTTGACTCTGATTCAGATTGCCTGCAGTAACGGATATTACTAAATAACAACTGTTATTCTATCCGAGCGTGGCCACGCGTTTCTGCAAATCTTAATCGTCAAGGGGCCCGGAAATATCTCTCTATGGTAGAGGTGCAAATCCCTTCTTGACTATCTGCATTTGGATCCACGTCTTCTGCTGCATCTAGTCACGTTCCGTATGGCCACCCTGTTAAGGTGCAGCGTTAGAATGCACTAAGAGTACAGTAGTCCTCGTGTTCCCAAACCAAATATCTCAGGTCTAAGGACAACCTATCGTCAAGTCGATGCTTATGACTGGGGATCCATGAAGCAGACTTGATACTGGTAACTTCCAATACTCAAGCACTCTGATGAGTATCTATAAATACTTGGTCACATCACTTGTGCTTTTATTCTCTACTTCGAATAAATCATCAAGTATTTATAATAGCGTTAAACTCCCTATTGAAATTCCCATTTCAATAAGTGGCTACGGAAATTTAGATTTCATACAAAACTTTGTAAAATCATGGATATGTTACATATGCAAAAACAGTTTAACTTTTGAAACAACCATGAATTAAAACCTCCATTATTTCTATCACACTGTGAAATAAGACTTTACATGATCTAGCGTTTCAAAATTAAACTACTGTAATAATGATAAACTAAAACTAGCTACTGGTGTCCAGGTACTGCATCCCAATGGAATTTGCATGAGCCTCATGCTTCACCCTTGCTAGCGGCTTTGTCAGCGGATCTGCGACATTGTCTTCCGTCGGAATCTTGCATATCCTTACATCTCCTCTTCCAATGATCTCTCGGATGAGGTGATACTTTCTGAGCACGTGTCTGGACTTGTGATGCTCTCTGGGTTCCTTTGCTTGCGCCACGGCTCCCGAGTTATCACAGAATATATCGATCGGTCTAGAGACACTGGTAACGACTCTTAGATCCGATAGAAAATTCCTCAGCCAGACAACTTCCTTTGCCGCATCAGATGCTGCAATGTACTCTGCTTCTGTAGTTGAATCTGCAATCGTATCCTGCTTCGAGCTCTTCTATGAGATCGCGCCTCCGTTTAGGGTAAAGACGTACCCTGACTGTGATCTGAAATCATCTCTGTCAGTCTGGAAACTAGCGTCAGAATAGCCGTTGACACTAATTTCATCCTCAGAACCTCCAAAGACCAAGAACATATCTTTCGTTCTTCTCAGGTACTTGAGAATGTTCTTGACAACCACCCAATGAGGTTCTCCTGGATTCTGTTGATATCTGCTCGTAACACTTACTGAGTAAGCAACATCGGGTCTGGTACATAACATGGCATACATAATCGATCCAATTGCTGATGCATATGGAACCGCTTTCATCTTGTCCTGATCTTGACTAGAAACAGGACACTGTGTTTTACTTAACACTATGCCATGTTGCATCGGGATAAATCCTTTCTTGGATTCATCCATCCTGAATTTCTTCAGGATTCTATCAATGTACGTACTTTGGCTAAGTCCGATAAGCCGCTTAGATCTGTTTCTGTAGATCTTTATGCCAAGTATATAAGCGGCTTCTCCAAGGTCTTTCATCTGGAAACATTTGCTTAACCAACTCTTTACACTCTGTAAAGTTGGTACATCGTTTCATATGAGTAGAATGTCATCTACGTACAAGACCAAGAAGGTTACTATGCTCCCACTGAACTTAGTGTAAACACACGGCTCGAACTCACTTTTCACGAAACCAAATTCTTTGATTCGCTCATCAAAATGTAAGTTCCAGCTTCGAGATGCTTGCTTTAATCCATAAATGGATTTTAGCAGTTTACACACTTTATTAGGATTCTTAGGATCTACAAATCCCTCTGGTTGTTCCATATAGACGTCTTCTGTTAGCTTTCCGTTCAGAAAGGCTGTCTTGACGTCCATTTGCCAGATCTCGTAATTAAAATACGCTGAAATGGCCATCAGAATCCTAATTAACTTTAACATGGCTACTGGCGAAAAGGTTTCATCATAGTCGATACCATGAGTTTGCGTGAATCCTTTTGCGACCAGCTTGGCCTTGAAAGTGTGTACATTCCCGTCCATGTCGATTTTCTTCTTGAAAACCCATTTACGTCCAACAGCTCTACAGTGCTGGGGTAAATCAGTCAACTCCCATACTTGGTTGTCGTATATGGACTGCATCTCGGCCTTCATGGCTTCTTGCCATTGTTCAGACTCACTGCCTGACACAGCTTCTCCATAGGATGTTGGTTCATTCAAGTCTCCACCGTCCTGAGAGACTAGAAACCCAAGATACCTATCTGGTTCTTGTCTTATCCTACTGGATCTGCGAAGGTCCTGTGTTTGCACTTCCTCAATCGTTTCTGATTGGTGTAGTGTTTTCTTCGTCTACTACCTGTAGATCTACATCCTCTCTGGTGTTCCCGGAACTGAGAAACTTCTCTTCCAGAAATTTTCCATTTCGAGCAACAAAAACTTTGTTCTCTTCAGGGTTGTAGAAGTAATATCCCACGGTGGTCTTGGGATATCCCACGAAGAAACACTTGTCGGATTTGGGCTTGAGTTTTTCTGAGGTAGGTCGTTTGACGTAAACCTCACAACCCCAAATTTTCAGGAAAGACATTTTGGGTTTCTTACCCTTCCATAACTCGTATGGTGTCTTTTCCACCGACTTTGTTGGCGCTCTGTTCAGTATATGTGCTGCTGTTTCGAGCGCATGTCCCCAGAATGACACTGGTAGCGTAGAGTGACACATCATCGATCGTACCATGTCCAACAATGTACGATTCCTCCTTTATGACACACCATTTATCTGAGGTGTATACGGAGGTGTGAGTTGTGATACAATCCCACATTCTATCAGATGATTGCCAAACTCTTGACTAAGATATTCACCTCCTCGATCTGACCGTAAAAACTTGATCTTCCTGTCAAGTTGATTCTGTACTTCATTCTGATACTATCTGAATTTCTCAAAGCTTTCAGATTTATGTCTCATCAAGTAGACATAACCATATCTACTGAAATCGTCAGTAAATGTGATGAAGTACCGGTATCCTCCTCTTGCCTCGTGACTAAATGGTCGACACACATCTGTGTGAACTATTTCTAACAAGTCAAAAGCCCTTTCATTATCTTTGTTGAAAGGTTCTTTTGTCATTTTGCCAGATAAACATGATTCGCAGTTGTCAAAAGGTTTGAAAACAAAAGTGCCAAGAAAACCTCCTTTTAGGAGTAGTTCAACGCGTTTCTTGTTTATGTGGCCTAAACGACAATGCCAGAGGTAAGTCTGATCCTCAATATCTTTGGATCGTTTACTTATATGATAGATTTCATTATTATTGTCTTGCAGATTTACTGTATATAGACCATTCACAGGTGTAGCTTTAAAATAGAAAATATTATTTTTAAAGACAAAGCATTTTATAATCATATTTGTAATAAAATTCTTGGTCTACCAATAAATCAAAAGACAAAACATTATTAATCATCTTTGGAACATAATAACAATTTTCTAGTTTCAAAACTAGACCCGAGGGTAAACTAAGACTATAAGATCCTACAGCTTCAGCTATCAGCGGAGTGCCTTCGCCAACTCGTAGGTTTGAACGGTCCTTCCTCAAAGTCTCTCTTCTAGTGAATCCCTGTGTTGATCCAGCTCTCCTAAGACCTGATGAAATGATAATGATCCTGTTACTTTACTTAGTGAATAGGTTTTTACTTCTGTTATAGCTTGAGGAATTATCACTGAGATTGTTCAGTGTTATTCCATGTTACTTATGCTGTAACTTATTTTTATAATGATCAATATCAGGATCAGGAGACGAACGAGCCTGTTCTGCAGTCTACTGATCCTGACCACTGAAGTGAAGACCTCCTGAAGACATTAAGATCATACTCAAAGAACCATCAGCGAAGTCAAAGAATTAGCTGGTGACAGGACCAGCATGCTCGTGATCTGAAGACGGAACTCAGTGATAGCAGGCTGCTCAAATTCGTATGACATCCTGAAGACTCGTCAGGATACAGTGACCTCTGATCAACCTCAGTATCAGAGCATTCCTCACTGATCAGTATCCTGATCCTGAAGGATTAGTGTAATGTCTTAATCTAATGCACAAAAGGATTATCCGCCTTTACTGACACAAAAGTACATAAGGACAGTCTCTTTTCTGTTCCCTCCGTACTTATCAGACCTCAAGGCAACTGTTTACTCACATCCTCTTTTGCACACCATGCAAAGGGTATTTGTTTATAGTAAATAGTACATAGGACCACTTAGAATGTGACACGTACACAAAAGTGAGTCTGCATGCATTTAATGCATTGGGTATAAATAGGACGTGAAGAGATGTTCTCCATACGTCTTCTTCATCCTAAGAATACCCTAATCCTTTCTTTCTTATTTCCTCTATCTTCTATCTTTTCTTATCTTCTCACTCTAGTGCATAGTGAAAGAACTTAGATTGTTTAGTTTAGACTTGTAGTCTTTTCTATTTCCGCAACAATCTGTAAATTCATATTGTTAATACAACAAAGAATTTAAAAGTGAAATTTGTGTGATTATATTCAACCCCCCCTTCTATAATCCCATACACTATCCTTACTTGAAGGTCACCTCATTGGGACCAACAAGTGGTATCAGAGCAGATACAAGCTCTCATTTTCTTCTCTAAGAAAAATCTTGTGATCCTCTCTCTCTTAATCCATGGCTCTTCAAGCTAAGGATAACTACTTTGATACCGGTTCTGCTGGAAAACCTCCAGGGTTTAACAAATATAACTTCTCTCTTTGGAAAACCGGGATGAAACTTTTCCTATCTGGTTCTGATCCCCAGATTCCATACTTCTTGGAAAATGGACCACATGTGCCTACACAACCTGTCCATGCTGTGCCTCCTGCTGGTGACCAACCAGGAATATCTGCAAGGGAACTGGTTAAGCCAGTGATGGATTGGAATGATGAGGACAGACGCCTTGTCAACATTGACACTAAGGCTAGGTCTCTCATTGCCATGTCACTCCCTGATGACGTCTTCCACTCTGTCTGTCACCTTCGCTCTGCTAAAGAGATTTGGGACACCCTCTGTGTTCAATACGAAGGTACTACTGTTCTCATGGAATCAAGAAAGATTTTCTTGGTTCGCCAGTATGAAAGCTTTATTCATCAGAAGGATGAAACTCTCTCCCAGCTACATCAGAGATTCAACTATCTTCTGATCGACCTGAAGACTATTGGTACTATCTATCCTAACTCTGAGGTGGTTAGCAAGTTCATGGAAGCTCTTCCTGAACATTGGGAAATCTACACCTCCTGCTTAACTATGTCCAAAGACATAAAGACACTCACTTTAAGTGAGCTGTACGGTATTCTTCTAAACCGTGAACAACAGAAGAAACTGAAAAAGAATCTCATAAGAGATACTAAAGATTCCAAAAGCACCTCTGTTGCACTGGTCTCTGATTCAGTTCCTCCTGTCGCCACTCCTTCTTCTGTAACTATTACTGAATTAGAATCCTCTGACTCTTACATGTCAGAAGATCCTGAATTCAATGAATCTCTTGCTTTACTAACTCGATCTTTCAAAAAGTTTGCCAAAAAGGGAAACTTCCATAAAAAGAAACCTCTTACTTTAACTGACAAGCCAAAAACAGAACCTGTTGATAAGGCTACTGCTATCTGCTACAACTGTCAGGGCAAAGGACACTTTGCTAATGATTGCAGGTACAGGAAAAGTCAGTTTGCTCCCTCTTCTGCTAAATCTTCCTCGAAAAACCCCAAATACCAGCGCCTGAAAGAAAAGTACAAAAAGATGAAATTTTAGCGCAAAGGTAAAGGTCTTATCGCAGAGGACTGCGATTGGGATGATGTCTCCTCTGATGACTCATCTGATGAGGAAGATACTCAAGTGGCACTGATGGCCATTATTGAGGAACCTACCTTAGCTCCGATGGCTAAGATAGAAGAGGTCCCTGAAGAGGTTCCTACTCAAGCTCCTGAAGCTTCTACCTCTGCGACTGAATCTACCAGTCAGGTACCTGTTTCTGTTGTCCCTCTTGAAAGCTTAACTCAGCTAGACCTTGTAACCCTTGATCTTTATAAAGCCCTGAATGGTAAAACCTCTGCTGAGAAAATGAACATTGATCTTCGTGATCAGCTCAGAGAGTGTCAGGAAAAGATAAAACAACTTACCATTCTGGAAGAAAGTTATAAGGATCAGGTCACTGTTAATCAAACTCTCTGTATCGAAAGAAAAAAGGCTCTTGCTGCTAAAGAAAGAGCCTTGGCCGAACTTAACGCTGAAAAAGTCACCATCAAAGGATGGAGTGACGCCTCTGAAAAGGTTGATGAAATATTAGCCTCAGGGAGAAATGTCAAAAACAAAAGGGGTCTCGGATTCACTAGTGAATGTCCTAGGCCTGATCGTTCCATGCTCAAATTTGGAATGTTTGTTTCTTCTATCCCTGATCCTAATGCTCCTGAAAACATCCCTTCTTCTTCCAACACACATATTGAAGGTGCTCCTAAGAGCAAAAAGAAAACAGCCAAGGAAAAATCCAAAACTGTAACACCTTCAAAGACCAAGAATCCTAAACCCAAGAACAAAGTTCTAGGTGGTGGTCCTTCAGTCTCAGGAACAAAATCCTCTTCTCAAAATCCTGCTCCTAGACTGAAGATTGACCTGAAACAAAAGACCCTGGAGAAGAAACCTATTCCTCCTCTGTCCAATGCTAAAGTCATACTTGGTACTGGTCCTGCTCATCTGAAGTTCAAAGACTTCCTGGACCCCACTAAACGCTTTCAATATCGCAACTTTTATCACTGTGGATTTAACGACCATATTGCGAGTAAGTGTCCTGATGCTACCAAAACTGAAAAATCAGCTAAGGTAAAGAAAACTCCTAAGACTGATAACTCAGTCAAAGGAAAAAAGGTTGTCAAGACTGTTCCTTCAGTCAAGACTCCAGCCTCAAGAACTGATAACTCAGTTAAGGCTGTCACTAACTCCACCAGTCCTACTGATAATTCTGGATCCATAGTTCTATGGGTACCAAGAAAAACTTAAACTCTCAATTTTACAGGACAAGCCCATCTGGTATCTGGACAGTGGATGCTCTCGACATATGACTGGTTCTAAATCTGTCCTCTCTAACTACCGTGAAGAAAGAGGTCCTGCTGTGACTTTTGGTGGAAACGGTAAAGGCCAAACTCGAGGGTATGGCACCCTGACCAACGGAGTAACTACGTTTAAAAGAGTTGCTTATGTTGAAGGCCTGATGCATAATCTTCTGAGCATCAGTCAACTGTGTGATAAAAATCACAAAGTCTCCTTCTCGAAGAAAAAGTGCAAAGTCAAGAACAGACGCAAGGAAGTTATTCTCACTGGTGTTAGACAAGCTGATATCTACATCATCAACATGAATACTTCCACTGACAACTTCTATTTTGTATCCCGTGCTTCCACTGATACAAATTGGCTATGGCACAAGCGTCTCTCTCACCTCAACTTCAAGACGCTGAATCAACTCTGCATCAACAATCTTGTTGTTGGTCTTCCTGACTTTCGATATACAAAGGTATCTCTTTGTTCAGTATGTGAGAAAGGAAAACAGACCAGGGCTACCTTTAAGTCCAAGCAGATTTCCTCCATCAGCTCTCCTCTACAACTTCTCCACATGGATCTTTTTGGACCTGTTAATGTGCAATCCATTGCTGGAAAGAAATATACTCTGGTAATCGTTGATGAATATTCCAGATATACTTGGGTGTTCTTTCTTCGATCCAAGAGTGACGCTCCTGAAGAAATCATTCTGTTCGTCAGGAAGATGGAAAGACTCAACAACTTTACTGTTCGATCAATCAGAAGTGACCACAGAACTGAATTAAAAAACAGTACCCTGGAAACTTTCTTCGATCAAAAAAGTATCTCTCAGAACTTCTCATCTGTAAGAACTCCTCAGCAAAACGGTGTTGCTGAAAGACGAAACAGAATCCTGATTGAAGCTGCACGATCTATGTTGAGTGAAGCCAACCTTGCCACTCAATTCTGGGCTGAAGCCGTTAACACAGCTTGTTATACCCAGAACAGATCCCTGATAGTAAAGCGCTTCAGAAGAACCCCTTACGAACTCTTTCGTAACAGGAAACCTTCAATCGAACATCTCCATATCTTTGGTTGTGTCTGCTACATCCTGAACAACAAAGATAACATTGGAAAGTTCGATTCCAAGTCTGATGATGGAATCTTCCTTGGATACTCCTCTATCTCCAAAACCTACCATGTGTTCAACAAACGAAGACAAGCCATAGAGGAAACGATTCATGTCAAATTTGATGAATCGGGTCCTACCTTTCCTCACCCTCATGATAATTCTGAAATAAATCAGTGGGCTGACTCTTTCTTTCAAGTCCCTAATATTCCTATTGCTGATCCATCTCCTCAAGACCTACCTAACGGTTTTGAAGAAAATCCTCCTCCTCCACCCTCTCAAATATCCATACCTCCTATAATAAATGCCACCCCTATCACCCAAGTCACACCTGAACCTGATCAACCCACTAACAGTGAAGACTTTTCTCAAACCACTGCTAGTGAACCTGCTCCTACTAATCTTCTCCCTGATCCATCAGTAAATGAAGCCTCTACTTCAGGACAGGTGTATCAACCACCTGCTCTTCGTTGGACCAAAGATCATCCAATTGATCAAGTCCTCGGTAATCCTTCCTCTGGTGTTAAAACTCGACGCCAATCTGGTAACGTCTGTCTTTATGTTAATTTCATCTCTGAAAATGAACCTAAAGAAATAGATGATGCCTTGCGTGATCCTGCCTGGGTCTCAGCCATGCAGGAAGAGCTAGCAGAATTCATCAGAAACGATGTCTGGCTTCTCGTCCCTAGGCCTCGAAAACGTACAATCATAGGATCCAAGTGGATCTTCAGGAATAAGCTTGATGAGATTGGTACGATTATTCGAAACAAGGCTCGCCTTGTGGCTTAGGGATACATGCAGGAAGAGGGCATTGATTACGATGAAACTTTTGCTCCTGTTGCTAGGCTCGAAGCAATTCGACTTTTCCTGGCCTTTGCAGCACATATGAACTTCAAGGTTTTTCAGATGGACATCAAAAATGCCTTTCTGAATGGAAAACTTAATGAAGAAGTCTATGTGGCTCAGGCTCCTGGCTTTGTAGATCCTAAGTTCCCTGATCACGTCTACAAGTTAAACAAGGCTCTCTATGGGTTAAAACAGGCTCCTCGTGCCTGGTATGATACCCTTTCAACCTTTCTTCTCTCTAAAGGTTTTGTTCGTGGTAAGATCGATAGCACTTTATTTCTTAAGAAATATCCTAAGCATATCCTTCTTGTCCAGATATATGTCGATGACATTATCTTTGGATCAACCAATCCCAAACTCTGCGAAAAGTTTGAGTTGCTCATGAAATCTGAATATAAAATGTCTATGATGGGTGAACTAACATTCTTTTTAGGACTTCAGATAAAGCAATCTGAAAAGGGAATCTTTATCAACCAAGGTAAATATGTACATGAGATGCTGAAGAAATTTGATCTCACAATATGTACACCGATGAAGACTCCAATGGCTCCTCCTCTATCACTTGACAAGGATTCCAAAGGGAAACCTGTTGATGTGACTCTCTATAGAGGAATGATTGGCTCACTGCTGTATCTTACAGCAAGTCGTCCTGATATCATGTATTCTACATGTCTTTGTGCTCGTTATCAGGCTGAACCCAAAGAATCCCATCTGACTGCTGTAAAACGGATTTTCAGATATCTGAAGGAAACTCCTAATCTGGGTCTTTGGTACTCCAAGGACTCAGGGTTCGATCTAACAGCTTATTCTGATAGTGACTTTGCAGGATGTAAGATCGACAGGAAAAGCACCACTGGTGGGTGTCACCTACTTGGTGGAAAGTTGGTGAGTTGGACTAGCAAGAAACAGAACTCTGTGTCCACATCAACTGCTGAAGCTGAATATGTTGCAGCAGGAATCTGTTGTGCTCAAGTCCTGTGGCTGAGAAATCAACTTCAGGACTATGACATACAACTTTCTAAAATTCCTATATACTGTGACAACACTTCAGCGATCGCCATCGCTAACAATCCTGTCTTACACTCCATGACAAAGCACATTGAAGTGAGATATCACTTCATCAGGGATCATGTGATGAATGGTGATATTGAACTCCATTTTGTCCCTACTGAATATCAGCTTGCTGACCTCTTTACCAAACCACTGGATGTAACACGTTTTAATATGCTCATCAGTGAACTTGGGATGTTAAATCCTGACGAATGAAGTTTATCAGGACAAATAGTTGTTTAGTCCTATAGAATAACTTTTCTCAGGACTCTTACTTAACAACTCCTGACTAACACATTTATCAGGAGATAACTCTATTCAGTACTTACAAAATCTCTGTTCAAAATCCGAATACTGATGATTCTCAGGTAAGTATTTCTGTCCCTGAAACCTTATCGCATTAAATGTGAAAAGAGGATTTTCCCAAAACAGTACTTATCTGATAAGTACTCTAATTCCAAGAAAACTCTTCTTTCACAAAAATGGAATTATCCCCTGAAAAGGTGGTTTTTAGCTTTTTGAATAAAACAAACTTTTCATCTGCACTGACACGTAATGGGACGTTTCCTGTTCCCCACGACGTGTCAGGCGCGTGAACGCGCGTAGAACTTCTTTTTTCATCATTACGTTTGAAATTAGCCGATCTTTTCTCTCTCATCCATTTTCTCTCTTTACCCAAGAGGTATAAAAACCTCACTTGTATTCTTTTCACTCTTTACGCTCACAAAATCTCCAAACGCTCTAAAGCAAGAAAAAGCAAGAAAAGCAATCCAGTCTTCTTCTCACCAAGAACACCAAGAACACACACTCACTACTTTAACAAAATCATCGTAAGTGTCTCTATTCTTTGTTCTTTCTACAAACTAAGTTGACATTCTTCATTTAAAACAACTTATTTTGATAAACGTTTTTCCAAAAACCCTAAGATCACTTCGTTTGATCTTAGTTTTCCCAAAATCTTCTTAGATTTTTGTTAAAACAGTTTATGTGATTCTTCTTATTTCTCTTAAGAAAAATCATCAACTCCTATTTTGATATAATTTCATCAAAATAGAAGTTCTCTTTAATACCAAAACACATTCCTTTTGTGAATTTTGGTATCTAATCTATTCCAAGTATAAAGGATTTCACCACTTTTATGAACTTTTACTATGTTCATTGAAAAGTGAAGAAAAATGCATATTTTGGATTCTTAATCATCCACATATGTTATTCTTTGTTTTTAACAAGATGGCTGCTACTACTTCCACCTCACTCGACGCCCAGCTCTCCTCTGAGGCCACTACCTTGCTCACTGCCACTAAAAGCCTTCCGATTGTCATCCCTCAACATGACATCCAATTCAAGGGCAACAATCTCATTGGCCTGTTCGACCTACCAGAAGGCAAAGACTACTTGAAACCTGCCAGGGACTTTTCCTCAACAGTCCCCTGAAGACGGCTTTTACCATCAACCCCAAGCCGAACAAACCCCTGCTTCTCCAACTCTGGTCAACTGCCACGATGGCCCAGGAGAGGAACTCCAAGGGCAAAATGCATGAGGCGATAAAATTCCAGATAAAGGAAGATATCATCTCCTTTGGAATTGGGACTCTCCGAAACGTCCTCCAGATCTCCAAGAAGAAGAGATATCCTCCTCCCCCATCCGCTGAAAAGGTCATCACTCTGCTAGATGACATTGGCTACAAATGGCCAGAGAGGGAAGGCGTCCCTCTGACCAAGACTGCTGCTACTGTCCATAAAACAGGACTGAACGCTACGTTCTACTACATCTGGAACACGTTCGGTCTCTGTTTGACAGGGAAGACGGGGAGCACTGAACAGTTTCCCACTGTCATCCAGAACATGGTCTACTCCGCTATCAAAAATAGATAGTTTGACTATGTTCGCCATATCTGGGATGACGTGGTGAAGAAGATCAAGAACAAAAACCGCGTGGTCAACGTCCCCTACACTCGGTTCTTCTCAGCAGTCCTGGAACTCCACATGGGTACTGCTTACCCTAAGGAAGGCACCTTCAATAACTACGCATTAGGATCGAAGCTCCTGGACCAGGTTCCTTCTCGTCCTGATGACGTACCTCTCTCTGCGGTTTTGGTTGTTCCTGAACCAAACCAGGACGCAGATGAGCAGCTTGCCTCCCCTCCTTCCCAAGGTATGTTTTCTCTCTTCTCATCCAAACCATCTTCTTCTCTTTCCATGCATGCTATGTCAGTAGCTAACCCCGTACTGACTTCCCCAGCTGCAACCACTTCTTCCGCGCTCCTGAAGAGCCCACCTCCTTCTGGATCCACTCCTCCTCCCCAACCCAAACGCGCCAAATCTAAGGCGCAGAAGAAAAAGAAGCAGGCGGCTGCTGGTAAGAAATATTACCTCACTCTCCCTGCAATATTTAATAGATCCTCTCTTTTATCTAAATCTTCTCTATCCGCAGATACTCCTGCTCCTCAACGATTAGAACCTGAGGTTGTTCATCTGGAACACTCAGAGAATATGGACGGCAATCGTTCTGATGCCGTTCAAGCCTCAGGTAATATTATTAAGCAAACTATTGCCATTTCTTCTTCTGTGAAAGCTATTGAGTCTTCTAGTGCTCACTTAGCTACTAATGTTACAGGTTCTATTGGAGCATCTTCTCAAGGACATCCTCAACTTCAGGATGATCCTTTCGATGAGTTCATATTCACGGACTCTGAGCGTCAGCTGAACGCAGCTGAACTCAGGCGTCAGTCCGCTGAACGCCAACTTCAGGAGGCCCACGCAGCACTCCAACTGCAAGAGAATGCGCACAAGGCTCGTCTCCAGGCCTTGGAGCTGGAACTTGCCTCGGCGAAGGCTGCTACTGCTGCTGCTGAAGCCGCCGCCACAACTGCCACTTCGCCACCAACTGGCGTGATCCTGACAATACCCTGCCTGGACAATATCCATGAAAAGGTATCCCAGGTGGCCACCTCCTCCAACTCCCTCCAGGCGTCCATCGAGGACATGAAGGCAACAGCCCTGCCTGCTCTCTCCACTGCTGTCAACAATAGCTCCAACTCTCTCACCTCCTTTCAGGATGCTGTGGTGCAGAGGTTGGAAGCTCAAGAAGCAGGGCTTATGGCTCTTCAGGCAAAAGTGACTGATCTCTCCACCACCGTCACCGCTATCACTACTGCTCCTCCTTCGCCACCAGCGTTCTCCAACGCTGACAGGGACTTACTTCAGTCCCTGGTCAGCTCCTCCATCGTCTCCGCCAGACTTCAAACAGATATGGCCTCTCTCCTCCAGAGGTGTGTTTCAACAGCCGCCTTGGCTAAGGCACCTGTTGAGGGGGAGAGACAGCCTCAGAGATACCATTCCGTTTATTCCCCCTCCACCATCTGGAGAACAAATGAAGAGGGGGAACGAACGAGGATGATGATGATGATGATGAAGATGATGATGAAGACGACGAGTTCATCGTCGAGAAGGTTGCTGATGCCTCCTCAACGCCCACTCCAGGACCTGCACAATCTCAGGGGGAGAACCCCGGTGCACCTGGTATGTCCATTCCTCCATCCTCTCCCTCATCTTCTGATAACCTCCCTATATCCTCTCTCCTTAAATCCAAACCTACCCCTGAAACCATCACCTTGACTGACACCTCCTCTGAAGACTCACCCACAAACAACCTTCAGTTAGTCATCTACCAACCACCCAAACAACCTACCCCTGAACCAACACCTCAACCTACTCCTGAACCAACCCCTGAACCTGAAACCCTAGCCGACTCTGAATTTCAGGATGTCAATTTCGGTTCTGTCACTGGTGAGATTATTCACCTTATGGAAAATAGTCGATCAGAAGCAATCAGAACTGAACTAAGCAAAATGACATTCAGAGTAACTCCCTTAAACCCTGAAACCACTCCTCTAAATCCAACCCGTTTTAATTCTGAAGCCTCATCATCCAGAACCCCTGAAATCCAAGCCCCTCCTGAAACTGTCATCCTATCGTCAGATGATGAATTCATCTCTGATGATTTTTCTACCCCTGCCTCTTCTCCTAGATCTCCTCCTTCTAATTCTCCACGTTCTGAAGGAGAAAACTACCCTGACTTTTCTACTCATGTAAACAGGGATGGGCGTTTAGACGCCGTGATAGAGCGACTCGAGAGTACAAGAGTAAAAATTCCCCTTCGTACCTCTTGGGACTCTGAGTTCGCCTATCTATCACAGGAGGAGTACCAAGAAGGAATAAGAGCTCAGGAGGAGCACAATAAAAAGCAAAAGGAAGCCTTCCTTTCTGCTCAAGCCGCAAAACGGCTCGCGTCTGATTTTGTTGAAGAAGACGACGAAATAAGTACTGATCCTCTTCTAGCACAGAAGGCCGCGCTGAAAGTCTTCAACAGGAATGCAGAGGAACATGCTGAAGAAGTGAATACCGAGCTTGACTGGTGCAGAGATCGTCTACATCTCAGAAAGCATGGTGCTGCCATATCAGGAATCCATCTTCGTCGAACCCGCGACAAGAGAGGTAATCCTGGCAAAACCTGGATCACCGTCAAACGCTCAGGAGTAAAAGATGTGCAACACACTCTTGACAAGTTGGATAGAACTTGTCAGAGTGGAATGAAATCAGAATCCTACTTCCCAAAGCCAACAAGAACTACAGGGCTGAAGTAGAAGAAGTCATAAATGGACTTATCGCACGCATCAGAAGGACAACTGAAATTCCTGATGACTTACTCCAGCCTTCTTCAGCACTGCCTAAGCCTCCTGTTCGAAGATCAGCAGGCACTTCAACAAGGAGACCCACTCCTTGCATGCCCAGGACTGCATACAAGCCTATGGATCTCTCGATGCTTGATCTTTCTTTTCCTTCTGGAGTCTCTCTCTCTGAAGGTCAAGTCATCAGAGAACCTGTTCATGGTATTTGTGTAGGTGACAACTTCAACATCCTTCGCTTCCAACGTTTCAGCGAACTACACAAAGCACCTACTGAACACTTGGTATCAGTCCTCTTCATCGCGCAGAAAGTAAAGAACAAGGACAATAAAGAATTTGTTCGCGCTGTCAGAGTAATCCTGGTGTTGATCCAGCTCTCCTAAGACCTGATGAAATGATAATGATCCTGAATCTTTACTTAGTGAATAGGTTTTTACTTCTGTTATAGCTTGAGGAATTATCACTGAGTCTGTTCAGTGATATTCCATGTTACTTATGCTGTAACTTAACTTTATAGATTTCAGGATCAGGATCAGGAGACTAACGAGTCTGTTCTGCAGTCTACTGATCCTGTCCACTGAAGTGAAGACCTCCTCCTGAAGACATTAAGATCATACACAAAGAACCATCAGCGACGTCGAAGAAATAGCTGATGACAGGAACAGCATGCTCGTGATCTGAAGACGGAACTCAGTGATAGCAGTCTGTTCACTATCGTATGACATCCTGAAGATTCATCAGGATACACGTGACCCTGAACGTCCCCAGTTCAGGACTCTAGTCACTGATCAGTATCCTGATCCTGAAGGATTAGAACAATGTCTTAGTCTAATGCACAAAAGGATTACACGCCTTTTCTGACACAATAGTACATAAGGGCAGTTACTTTACTGTTCCCTCCGTACTTATCAGACCATAGGCAACTGTTTACAAACATCCTCTTTTGCACACCATGCAAAGAGTATTTGTTTATAGTAAATAGTACAACAGACCACTCACATTGTGACACGTCACAATAGTAGGTCTGCATGCATTTAATGCATGGAGTATAAATAGGACGTGAAGAGATGTTCTCCATACTTCTTCTTCATCCTAAAATACTCAAGTCCTTTCTCTCTTATCCCCTCTATCTTCTTTCTTTATTCTCTTCTCACTTAGTGCATAGTGAAAGAACTTAGATTGTTTAGTTTAGACTAATTGTCTTTTCTATTTCCGCAACAATCTGTAAATTCATATTGTTTATAAAACAAGAATTTAAAAGTGAGAAATTGTGTGATTATATTCAACCCCCCCCTTCTATAATCCCAAACACTATCCTTACTTGAAGGTCACCTACTTGGGACCAACAAGTGGTATCAGAGCAGTTACAAGCTCTCATTTTCTTCTTAAGAAAAATCTTGTGATCCTCTCTCTTCTTATTCTATGGCTCTTCAAGCTAAGGATAACTACTTTGATACCGGCTCTGCTGGAAAGCCTCCTCGGTTTAACAAAGACAACTTCTCTCTTTGGAAAACCAGGATGGAGCTTTTCCTCTCTGGTTCTGATCCCCAGATTCCTTATTTTCTGGAAAATGGACCACATGTGCCTACACAAACCGTCCACCCCATTCCTGCTGCTGGTGGCCAACCTGCTGTTCCTGAAAGAGAGCTGGTAAAGCCCGTAACTGACTGGAATGATGAAGATAGACGCCTGGTCAACATTGACACCAAGGCTAGGTCTCTCATCGCCATGTCACTCCCTGACGATGTATTCCACTCTGTATGTCACCTTCGCTCTGCTAAGGAGATATGGGACACTCTCTGTGTTCAATATGAAGGTACTGCCGTACTCATGGAATCAAGAAAGATTTTCTTGGTTCGTCAGTACGAAAGCTTTATTCATCAGAAGGATGAAACTCTCTCCCAGCTACATCAGAGATTCAACTGTCTTCTGATTGATCTGAAGACCATCGGTACTACCTACTCTAACTCTGAGGTGGTTACCAAGTTCATGGAAGCTCTTCCTGAACATTGGGAAATTTACACCTCCTGCTTAACTATGTCAAAGGACATAAAGACACTCACACTAAGTGAGTTGTACGGTATTCTTCTGAACCGTGAACAACAGAAGAAACTGAAAAAGAATCTCATAAGAGATTCTAAAGAATCCAAAAGCACATCTGTTGCATTGGTTTCTGATTCAGTTCCTCCTGTTGCTGCCACTTCTTCTTCAGTAACTATTACTGAATTAGAATCTTCTGACTCTGACATGTCAGAAGATCCTGAATTCAATGAATCTCTTGCTCTTTTAACCAGATCTTTCAAAAAGTTTGCCAAAAAGGGAAACTTCCATAAAAAGAAACATCTTTCTATTACTGACAAGCCAAAGTCAGATCCTGTTGACAAGGCTACTGCTATCTGCTACAACTGTCAGGGCAAAGGACACTTTGCTAATGATTGCAGGTACAGAAAAAGTCAGTTTGCTCCCTCCTCTGCTAAATCTTCTTCCAAGAACCCCAAATACCAGCGCCTGAAGGAAAAGTACAAAAAGATGAAAACTCAGCGTAAAGGCAAAGGTTTAATCGCAGAAGACTGCGATTGGGATGATGTCTCCTCTGATAACTCGTCTGATGAGGAAGACACTCAAGTGGCACTGATGGCCATTATTGAGGAACCTACCTTAGCTCTCATGGCTAAGATAGAAGAGGTTCCTGAAGAGATTCCTCCTCAGGATCCTGAAGCTTCTTCTTCCACAACTCCTGAAGCTTCCACCTCTGCGACTGATTCTTCCAGTCAGGTACCTATTCCTCTCATCCCTCTTGAAAGCTTAACTCAGTTGGACCTGGTCACTCTCGACCTTTACAAAGCCCTTAATGGTAAAACATCTGCTGAAAAAATGAATATTGATCTTAGAGGACAACTCAAAGAATGTCAAGAAAAATTAAAACAGCTTACCATTTTGGAAGAAAATTATAAGGACCAGGTCACTGTAAACAAAACTCTTTGTATTGAAAGAGAATTGGCTCTTGCTGCCAAAGAGAAGGCCCTTGCCCAATTAAATGCTGAAAAAGTCACCATCAAAGGATGGAGTGACGCCTCTGAAAAAGTTGATGAAATATTAGCTTCAGGGAGGTCTGATAAAAGCAAGAGAGGTCTTGGATTCTTTCGTGGATACAAGAAAGAAGAAACTAAGTCTGATAGTTCCATGCTCAAATTTGGAAAATTTGTTTCTTCTATTCCTCTTCTAATGCCTCTGAAAACACCCCTTCTTCTTCTTCTAACACTCACCCTGAAGGTGCTCCTAAGAGCAAAAAGAATACAGTTAAGGATAAATCCAAAACTGAAACACCTTCAAAGACCAAGGGTCCTAAACCCAAGAACAAAGTTCTGGGTGGTGGTCCTTCAGTCTCTGGAACTAAGTCTCTTTCTCAGAGTCCTGCTCCCAGACTGGAGATTGACCTGAAGCAAAAGACTCAGGAGAAGAAACCAATTCCTCCAATGTCTAATGCTAAAGGCATACTTGGTGCAGGTCCTGCTCACCTAAAGTTCAAAAACTTTCTGGACCACACTAAACGCTTTCAATATCGCAAATGCTATCACTGTGGATTAAATGACCATATTGCGAGTAAGTGTCCTGATGCTACCAAAGCTGAAAAATCAGCTAAGGTAAAGAAGATTCCCAAGACTGAGAAATCAGTCAAAGGAAAGAAGGTTGTCAAGACTGTTCCTTCAGTCAAGACTCCAGCCTCCTGTACTGATACTTCAGTAAAGGCTGACACTGATTCAACCAGTCCTACTGATACTTCTGGATCCATAGTTCTATGGGTACCAAAGAAAACTTAAACTCTGTATTTTACAGGATAAGGGCATCTGGTACTTGGACAGTGGATGCTCTCGACACATGACTGGTTCTAAATCTGTCCTCACTAACTACCGTGAAGAAAGAGGTCCTGCTGTGACCTTTGGCGGAAACGGTAGAGGCCAAACCCGAGGGTATGGCACTCTGACCAACGGAGTAACTACTTTCAAAAGAGTTGCTTATGTTGAAGGCCTGATGCATAATCTTCTGAGCATCAGTCAACTGTGTGATAAGAATCACAAAGTTTCTTTCTCTAAGAAAAAGTGCAAAGTCAAGAACAGGAGAAAGGAAGTCATTCTCAATGGTGTTAGACATGCAGATATCTACATCATCAATATGAATACTTCCACTGATAACTTCTGTTTCGTATCACGTGCTTCCACTGATATGAATTGGCTCTGGCACAAGCGTCTCTCTCATCTCAACTTCAAGACGCTGAATCAACTCTGCATCAACAACCTGGTTATTGGTCTTCCTGACTTTCGCTACACAAAGGAATCTCTTTGTTCAGCTTGTGAGAAAGGAAAACAGACCAGGGCTAGCTTCAAGTCTAAGCAGATTTCCTCCATCAGCTCTCCTCTACAACTTCTCCACATGGATCTCTTTGGACCCGTTAATGTCCAATCCATTGGTGGAAAGAAATATACTCTGGTAATCGTAGATGAATATTCCAGATATACTTGGGTTTTCTTCTTACGTGCCAAGAGTGATGCTCCTGATGAAATCATCCTGTTCGTCAGGAAGATGGAAAAACTCAACAACCTTACTGTTCGTTCAATAAGAAGTGACCATGGGACTGAATTCAAAAACAGTACCCTGGAATCTTTCTTTGAACAAAAAGGTATCTCTCAAAACTTCTCCTCTGTGAGAACTCCTCAGCAAAATGGTGTTGCTGAAAGACGAAACAGGACGCTGATCGAAGCTGCGAGATCTATGCTGAGTGAAGCCAACCTTGCCACTCAGTTCTGGGCTGAAGCCGTAAATACTGCTTGTTACACTCAGAACAGATCTCTGATTGTCAAGCGTTTCAGAAGAACTGCTTACGAACTCTTTCGTAACAGGAAACCATCAATCGAACATCTCCATATCTTTGGTTGTGTCTGCTACATCCTGAATAACAAAGATAATCTTGGAAAGTTTGATTCCAAATCTGATGATGGAATTTTCCTCGGATACTCATCCATTTCTAAAACTTACCGTGTGTTCAACAAACGAAGACAAACCATTGAGGAAACGATTCATGTCAAGTTTGATGAATCAGGTCCTACCTTTCCTCACCCAAATGATAACACTGAAATCAATCAGTGGGCTGACTCTTTCTTTCAAGTCCCTGAACCTCCTATTGCTGATCCAACTCCTCAAGACCTTCCTGATGGTTTTGAAGATAATCCTATACCACCCACTGATATAACCACTCCACCTCTCATAAATGCCACCCCTATCTCTCAAATCACACCCCCTGAACCTGATCAACCCACTAACAGTGAAGACTTCTCTCAAACCACTGTTAGTGAACCCTCTCCTACAAATCTTCTTCCTGATCCATCATCCAATGAAGCATCTACTTCAGGACAGGTGTATCAACCACCTGCTCTCCGATGGACCAAAGATCATCCCATTGATCAAGTTCTTGGAAACCCTTCTTCTGGTGTGAAAACTAGACGTCAGGCTGGTAACGTCTGTCTTTATGTAAATTTTATCTCTGAAAATGAACCTAAAGAAATAGATGATGCTTTGCGTGATCCTGCCTGGGTCTCAGCCATGCAGGAAGAGCTAGCAGAGTTCATCAGAAACAATGTCTGGCTTCTCGTCCCTAGGCCTCGAAAACGTACAATCATTGGTTCCAAGTGGATTTTTCGAAATAAACTTGATGAGATTGGTACAATCATTCGAAACAAGGCTCGCCTTGTGGCTCAGGGATACAGGCAGGAAGAGGGCATTGATTACGATGAAACTTTTGCTCCTGTTGCTAGGCTCGAAGCAATTCGACTCTTCCTAGCTTTTGCAGCACATATGAACTTCAAAGTTTATCAGATGGACATTAAAAATGCCTTTCTGAATGGAAAACTTAATGAAGAGGTCTATGTGGCTCAGCCTCCTGGCTTTGTAGATCCTAAGTTCCCTGATCACGTCTACAAGTTAAACAAGGCTCTCTATGGGTTAAAACAGGCTCCTCGTGCCTGGTATGATACCCTCTCAACCTTTCTTCTCTCTAAAGGTTTTGTTCGTGGAAAGATTGATAGCACTTTATTTCTGAAGAAATATCCTAAGCATATCCTTCTTGTCCAGATATATGTCGATGACATTATCTTTGGATCCACCAATCCCAAACTCTGCGAAAAGTTTGAGTTACTCATGAAATCTGAATATAAAATGTCTATGATGGGCGAACTAACATTCTTTTTAGGACTTCAGATCAAGCAATCTGAAAAGGGAATCTTTATCAACCAAGGTAAATATGTACATGAGATGCTGAAGAAATTTGATCTCACATCCTGTACACCGATGAAGACTCCAATGGCTCCTCCTCTGTCTCTTGACAAGGATTCCAAAGGGAAACCTGTTGATGTGACTCTCTATAGAGGAATGATTGGCTCACTGCTGTATCTAACAGCGAGTCGTCCTGATATCATGTATTCTACATGTCTCTGTGCTCGTTATCAGGCTGAACCCAAAGAATCCCATCTGACCGCTGTAAAGCGGATCTTCAGATACCTGAAGGGAACTCCTAACATGGGTCTTTGGTACTCCAAGGACTCAGGGTTCGATCTAACAGCTTATTCTGATAGTGACTTTGCAGGATGTAAGATCGACAGGAAAAGCACTACTGGTGGCTGTCACCTATTATGTGGCAAGTTGGTGAGTTGGACTAGCAAGAAGCAGAACTTTGTGTCCACATCAACTGCTGAAGCTGAATATGTTGCAGCAGGAATATGTTGTGCTCAGGTCCTGTGGCTGAGAAATCAACTTCAGGACTATGACATACAACTCTCCAAAATTCCTATCTACTGTGACAACACTTCAGCAATAGCCATTGCTAACAATCCTGTCTTACACTCTAAGACAAAGCACATTGAAGTGAGATATCACTTCATCAGGGATCATGTGATGAATGGTGATATTGAACTCCATTTTGTCCCTACTGAATATCAGCTTGCTGACCTCTTTACCAAACCACTGGATGTGACGCGTTTTAATATGCTCCTCAGTGAACTTGGGATGTTAAATCCTGAAGAATAGAAGTTCTCAGGACAAACAGTTGTTAAAGTCCTTATGAAAATATTCTCTCAGGACCTCTTTTCTTAACAACTCCTGAATAACTCTTCTTCAGAGGATAACTCTATTCAGTACTTACAAAATCTTTGTTCAAAATCCGAATACTGATGATTCTCAGGTAAGTATTTCTTCCCTCTGCTACTGAAACCTTATCGCATTAAATGTGATAAGAGGATTTTCCCAAAACAGTACTTATCTGATAAGTACTCTGATTCCAATAAATCATATCTTTCACCAAAATGGAATCATCCCCTGAAAAGGTGGTTTTTAGTTTTTCAAATAAAACAAACCTTTCATCTGCACTGACACGTAATGGGACGTTTCCTGTTCCCCACTACGTGTGTCAGGCGCGTGAACGCGCGTAGAACTCCCTTTTTCATCATTACGTTTGAATTTAGCCGCTCTTTTCTCTCTCATCCATTTTCTCTCTCCTACCACGAGGTATAAAAACCTCAT
The DNA here is from genome assembly GCA_030169165.1 of Centaurea solstitialis. NCBI lineage: Eukaryota > Viridiplantae > Streptophyta > Magnoliopsida > Asterales > Asteraceae > Centaurea > Centaurea solstitialis. The sequence continues at coordinate 33,803,571 of CM058046.1, forward strand.
TCGTAATCCTTTTCACTCTTTACGCTCACATAATACTCTCTAAGCATTCAAGCAAGAAAAAGCAAGAATCTGCACTCTCAAGAACATCAAGAACACACACTTACCACTTCTCTAACAAGATCAACGTAAGTTTCCTTATGTTCTTTGTTCTTTCCACAATCTAAGTTGGTATTCTTCTCTAAAACAACTTATTTTGATAAACGTTTTTCCAAAAACCCTAAGATCACTTCGTTTGATCTTAGTTTTCCCAAAATCTTCTAAGATTTTTTGTTAAAACTGTTTAGAATGTTTTTTCTTATTTCTTTTAAGAACAGTCATAAACTCCTATTTTGATATCTATTCATCAAAATAGAAGTTCTTTTTAATACCAAAACACATTCCTTTTGTGTATTTTGGTATCTAATCTATTCTATGTATAAAGGATTTCACCATTTTTATGAACATATTTTGTGTTCATTGAAAAATGAAGAAAAATGCATATTTTGGACTCTTAATCATCCATATATGTTATTTTTATGTTTAACAGGATGGCTGCTACTACATCTACTTCACTGGACGCCCAGCTCTCCTCAGAAGCCACCCCTCTGCAAGCTACTGAAAGCTTGCCGATTGTCATCCCACAACACGACGTTCAGTTCAAACAGAACAACGTCGTAGGACTGTTCGACATCCCGGAAGACAAAGATTACCTGCTGCCGGCCAAGGAATTCTTACTGAACAGCCCTCTGAAGACGGCGTTCACCCTTGACCCCAAGCCAAACAAGCCCATGCTGCAACAACTTTGGTCAACAGCCACTGTTGCCAAGGAGAAGAATGCAAAAGGTGTCCTGCGAGAGGTCATCAAGTTCCAAATCAAGGAAAACATCATTCCTTTGGTTTTGGAACCCTCAGGAACGTGCTCAACTTCCCCAAGAAGAAGCGCTTCCCTCCTGTCCCCACCGCTGACGAGATCGTCGAGTTCCTGGACGCCATAGGCTACAGATGGCCTGTCAACAAGGAAGGCGTCCTGCTACCGAAGACAGGTGCCACTGTCCATAAGTCAGGACTAAACGCTACGTTCTATTATATATGGAACACGTTTGGCCTGTGCTTATCGGGCAAGACGGGGAGCACGGAGCAGTTCCCTACGGTCATCCAGCACATGGTCTTCTCTGCGATCAAAAATCGCGAGTTCGACTATGCTCGCTCCATCTGGGACGACATGGTGAAGAAGGTCCGAAACAAGAACCGGGTCGCCAACGTTGCCTTCACCAGGTTTTTCTCGGCCGTCCTGGAGCTTCACATGGGGGAAAACTATCCCAAGGTCGGGAACTCCAACAACTACGCCCTCGGGCCTAGGTTCCTGGACCAGGTTGCTCATCATCCTGATGACGTCCCCCTCTCCGACGTCCTGGTCGTTCCTGAACCTGCTCAGGATCAGGATCAGGAGGATGCTGAACCATCCACCTCTCCCACTGCAGGTACGTTTTCTCTCATCTCTTCCAAACCACATTCTTCTACTTCTCTGCATGCTATGTCAGTAGCTAACCCCATACTGACTTCCCCAGCTGCAACCACCACTTCTGCGCTCCAGAAGCGCCCCCAACCATCCTCTGCTACTCCTCCACCTCCTCCAAAACGCGCCAAGGCTAGGGCGCAAAAGAAAAAGAAACAGGCGGCTGGTAAGAAATATTACATTACCCTGCCCCAGTACTTTAATAAGCCATCTCCTTTATCTAAACATTCTTCCACTGCAGATACTCCTATCTCTGCCCCTGTTACACAAGAACCTGAGGTGGTTCAACTCGAACCCTCAGAGAATGTGGTGGGTAATCATTCTGATACCCTCCAAGCCTCAGGTAATATTTCTAAGCAATCTATTACTGTTACTTCTTCTATGAAAGCTAATGAGTCTTCTAGTGCTCACTTAGCTACTCTGTCTACAGGTTCTTTAGGAGCAGGTTCTGAAGGGCATCTTCATCAGGATGACCCCTTCAACGACTTCGTTCTCACGGATGCCGAGATTCAGCTGAACACAGCTGAACTACGCAGGCAGTCTGCTGAGAGGAACCTGCATGAGGCCCGCACTGCCCTCCAGCAGAAGGAGGAAGAGCATTCAGCACGGCTTCAGTCCTTACAACAGGAACTTGTTGCTGCCAAGGCTGCTGCAGCCGCTGCTGAAGCCGCCGCCGCCAGTGCCACTGCCGCCGCCGTCGCCGCGACTCCGCCGCCCACGGCCGTCACCCTGTCCATCCCTTGTCTGGATAATATCCACGACAAGGTTTCTCAGGTTGCCTCCTCCTCCACCAACCTTCAGGCATCCATTGATGACCTGAAGGCCACGGCTCTTCCTGCGCTCTCCACGGAAATCAACAACAGCACCAACTCTCTCACCACCTTCCAATCAACGGTGGTTCAGAGGTTGGATGCTCAGGAAGCTGCCATTCGCGCCATCCAGGAGCAGGTGCAAGGGCTCTCCTCTGCTGTCAACGCCCTCACCTCTGCTCCTGCGCCGCCTCCATCCTTCACCACGGCGGACAGGGAGGTATTGCAGTCCCTGATCTCATCATCATTCATCCAGCGCAAAGTCCTCAGTGACATGGCCTCTCTCCTCCAAAGGAGTGTGTCAACAGCTGCCTTGGTACAGGCACCTGCTGAGGGGGAGAGACAGCCCCGAGACCATTCAGCCTATTCCCCCTCCACAAACTGGAGAACCACTGAAGACGGGGGGAATAATGAAGACGACGATGATGATGATGAAGATGATGATGATGATATAGACGATGACATCTTCGTCGAGAAGGTCCCTGCTGCCTCTGCGCCCATTCCAGGGCTCGCACAACCTCAGGGGGAGAACCCTGATGCCTCTGGTATGTCTCCACTACCATCCTCTCCCTCTACCTCTGATAATCAACCTATATCTTCTCTTCTTAAAACCAAACCTACCCCTGAAACCATCACCCTAGACTCCTCACCTGAAAACTCCCCTCCTAATAACCTTCAAATGGTTATCTACCAACCTCCTAAACTACCTTCTCCTGAACCAACTCCTGAACTCACCTCTCACCCTGAACCTGAACCCTTTAACCAAGCCGATCCTGAAACTCAAGATGTCAACTTTGGCTCTGTCACTGGTGACATTATTCGCCTAATGGAGAATAGTCCCAATGAACAGACCAGAGCTGAATTAGCTAAAATGACCTTCAGGATCACACCCCTCAACCAAGAAACCATTTCTACCCGTCCTACAACCCGTTTCAACCAAGAAGCCTCTTCATCCAGAACCCCTGAAATCCGAGCCACCCCTGAAACCATATGCCTTTCATCAGATGATGAATTCATCTCTGATGACTTCTCTACCCCTGCTTCTTCACCCAGATCACCTCCCTCAAACTCTCCTAGATCTGAAGGTGAAAATTACCCTGACACTTCCTTTGCCATTGACAGGGATGGGCGCTTAGACGCCGTGATAGAGCGACTCGAGAGTACAAGAGTAAAAATCCCTCTTCGTACCTCTTGTGACTCCGAGTTCGCCTATCTCTCGCAGGAGGAGTACAACGAGGCTGTACAGGCTCAACTAGAGCACAATAAAAAGCAGAAGGAAGCTTTCCTCTCTGCTCAAGCCGCTCGAAGGCTTGCATCGGATTTTGTAGATGAAGATGCTGAAATAAGTGCAGATCCTATCCTTGCACAGAAGGCTGTTCTGAAGGTCTTCAACAAAAATGCAGAGATACAGACTGGAGAAGTGAATGCTGAGCTTGACTGGTGCAGAGATCGGTTACACCTCCGAAAGCATGGTGCTGCCATCTCAGGAATCCATCTTCGCCGATCTAGAGGCAAGAAAGGTAATCCTGGTAAAACCTGGATCACAGTCAAACGCTCTGGAGTAAAGGACGTAGAGCACACTCTGGACAAGTTAGATCGCTACAACTTGTCAGAGTGGAACGAAATCAGATCCCTGCTTCCCAAAGCCAACAAGAACTATCGGGCTGAAGTAGAAGAAGTCATTGAAGGACTTATTGCTCGCATCAGAAGGACAACTGAAATACCTGATGACCTGCTCCATCACTCTCCACTCCTGTCTCAGCAGCCTGTTCGAAGATCTGCAGGCACCTCTACAAGAAGACCAACTCCCTGTCTTCCCAGAATGGTTGTTAAACCTCTGGACCTCTCGATGCTTGATCTTTCATTCCCTCCTGGAATCTCTCTATCAGAAGGACAAGTAATCAGAGAACCTGTTCATGGCATATGTGTTAGCAATAACTCAATCCTACGCTTTCAGCGCTTCAGTGAGCTACACATAGCGCCCTATGAACATCTTTTGACAGTTCTCTTCACTGCACAACAAGACAAGAAAAATCCAGACAACAAAGAGATTATCCGCACTGTCAGAGCTATACTTGATCACAGACTTGCCTTCAGCGACACTCCTGTTCCTGTTTGCGTCAAGACTGAATACATTAGCGAAGAATCTGATAGTTAGATATCTTGTAAATTTTTCTTTCAGTACTTCTATCATGTACTCTTGTATTTTCCTTACTCTTGTAATTTTTAATGAGATTAATGAGAATGCAATTCAGTGCATTGTACTTCATTCCATCATAGTACTGAAAAAGATCCCTCAAAACAGTAAATGGGACATGTACCTTTATGAGTTCTATTTCCTACTGTTTAGTTCTAGACTTAGAATTATTTCTAACTTTTCTAGATTAAGACAATTACTCTGTTGTCTTATCATTATCATTTAGGGGGAGATTGTTGATCCAGCTCTCCTAAGACCTGCTGAAATGATAATGATCCTGAATCTTTACTTAGTGAATAGGTTTTTACTTCTGTTATAGCTTGAGGAATTATCACTGAGTCTGTTCAGTGATATTCCATGTTACTTATGCTGTAACTTAACTTTATAGATTTCAGGATCAGGATCAGGAGACTAACGAGTCTGTTCTGCAGTCTACTGATCCTGTCCACTGAAGTGAAGACCTCCTCCTGAAGACATTAAGATCATACACAAAGAACCATCAGCGACGTCGAAGAAATAGCTGATGACAGGAACAGCATGCTCGTGATCTGAAGACGGAACTCAGTGATAACAGTCTGTTCACTATCGTATGACATCCTGAAGATTCATCAGGATACACGTGACCCTGAACGTCCCCAGTTCAGGACTCTAGTCACTGATCAGTATCCTGATCCTGAAGGATTAGAACAATGTCTTAGTCTAATGCACAAAAGGATTACACGCCTTTTCTGACACAATAGTACATAAGGGCAGTTACTTTACTGTTCCCTCCGTACTTATCAGACCATAAGGCAACTGTTTACAAACATCCTCTTTTGCACACCATGCAAAGAGTATTTGTTTATAGTAAATAGTACAACAGACCACTCACATTGTGACACGTCACAATAGTAGGTCTGCATGCATTTAATGCATGGAGTATAAATAGGACGTGAAGAGATGTTCTCCATACTTCTTCTTCATCCTAAAATACTCAAGTCCTTTCTCTCTTATCCCCTCTATCTTCTTTCTTTATTCTCTTCTCACTTAGTGCATAGTGAAAGAACTTAGATTGTTTAGTTTAGACTAATTGTCTTTTCTATTTCCGCAACAATTTGTAAATTCATATTGTTTATAAAACAAGAATTTAAAAGTGAGAAATTGTGTGATTATATTCAACCCCCCCCTTCTATAATCCCAAACACTATCCTTACTTGAAGGTCACCTACTTGGGACCAACACCTGGATAGAAGAATAGCCACTGGTGAAACTCCAATCACCGTCCAAGTCAAGACTGAAGAAATCAGTGAAGACTCTGATAGCTAGGAACTTTTGTACTTTTCTTTCAGTATTACAATTATGTACTTGTGTATTTTCTTTACTCTTGTAAAAACTTATATGAGATTAATGGAAATGCATTTCAGTGCATCGTACTTTATTCCATCATAGTACTGAAAAAGATCCCTCAAAACAGTAAATGGGACACGTACCTTTATGAGTTTTATTTCCTACTGTTAAATTCTAGACTTAGATTTATTTCTAAACTTTTCTAGATTAAGAAAATTCCTCTATTGTCTTATCATTATCATTTAGGGGGAGATTGTTGATCCAGCTCTCCTAAGACCTGATGAAATGATAATGATCCTGTTACTTTACTTAGTGAATAGGTTTTTACTTATGTTATAGCTAGAGGAATTATCACTGAGATTGTTCAGTGTTATTCCATGTTACTTATGCTGTAACTTATTTTTATAATGATCAGGATCAGGATCAGGAGACGAACGAGCCTGTTATGCAGTCCACTGATCCTGACCACTGAAGTGAAGACCTCCTGAAGACATTAAGATCATACTCAAAGAACCATCAGCGAAGTCAAAGAATTAGCTGATGACAGGACCAGCATGCTCGTGATCTGAAGACGGAACTCAGTGATAGCAGGCTGCTCAAATTCGTATGACATCCTGAAGACTCGTCAGGATACAGTGACCTCTGATCAACCTCAGTATCAGAGCATTCCTCACTGATCAGTATCCTGATCCTGAAGGATTATCTGCCTTTACTGACACAAAAGTACATAAGGACAGTCTCTTTTCTGTTCCCTCCGTACTTATCAGACCTCAAGGCAACTGTTTACTCACATCCTCTTTTGCACACCATGCAAAGGGTATTTGTTTATAGTAAATAGTACATAGGACCACTTAGAATGTGACACGTACACAAAAGTGAGTCTGCATGCATTTAATGCATTGGGTATAAATAGGACGTGAAGAGATGTTCTCCATACGTCTTCTTCATCCTAAGAATACCCTAATCCTTTCTTTCTTATTTCCTCTATCTTCTATCTTTTCTTATCTTCTCACTCTAGTGCATAGTGAAAGAACTTAGATTGTTTAGTTTAGACTTGTAGTCTTTTCTATTTCCGCAACAATCTGTAAATTCATATTGTTAATATAACAAAGAATTTAAAAGTGAAATTTGTGTGATTATATTCAACCCCCCCTTCTATAATCCCATACACTATCCTTACTTGAAGGTCACCTCATTGGGACCAACACCCTGTAAATGACTACAAATGTGGTTACCACTGCCCGTATCAATTATATATAATACTGACCCCAAGGAGTCAGAAAAAGAAGGATTAAATGTGGGCCGTTAGATCAAATTTACATTCAATCTCATCCGTTTAAATTAGCCTATTTTACGGTTAAGGAAAGCTAAAGTCAGGCTCCTTCTCCATATCCCACTCCTCCCCTTAATACTCTCCGATGACATCCCACGTCCATCTCCCTCTCCCTCTCCACGTTCTCCCCCTGAACTCTCCTTGACTCACGACCACATCCCTGAAACCGCCACCCATCCTTTCTCTTGATAACCCCTGTTTCTCTTCTCCTCCCTTCATCTTCTTCTATCTAATGCAAACTTCCATCAGTTTCCTCCAAAACCCGTTTCCATACAGGTAATGACAATTCTCTGACTTTCTCTTCCTTTTGTTCTTTGTACATACAATCAAGTAATCAATAGCTATGGGGAAGAAATGCCTGATAATTAGGAGGTATTTGACTTTTGGTTTCCCATTTCATCCTCTAAATTAGCAAATAATCTGATTTGTTACTTGCCATTACTCAATGAAACCCTAATTTGTTCTCTATGAGTATTTCTCTTCCATGAAACCCTAATTTTTTTTTAAAAAAATGTTAATTATCTTTTCTTTGTTGGAAGAACTAACAATTGGTGATGGATTTGGTGTTTCTAGGCTAAAAAGATTATGAAAGTGTCTTCTTGACAGGTTTCTTGTGAGGTATTTTATTTCTCTACATGGGGTTTTTTTTAAGGTTTCTTCTTAATTTTTTATTTCTCTAACAATTGGTGACAACACGTAAAAAGTTGTTGACGTTTCTTGACAGGATACAAAAGTGTCTCTCTCTTGGTTGTGTCCTTGGTTTTGTTGCAACTCCTGGGGATGCCGAGAATATATCTTGCTCACCCAAGTGGTCGGATGATAATGGCATCCATAATACGACTAATAATTAGAGAGAGGTAAATTTTGTTCATTCCTTCAAAGGGAAAGTGGTGTTAAAGAAATCATCAAATGTTAGAGCTTGTACTTGAAAATTTATACCACTCAAGCATAGTTGTGACTTGTGACGATGACGCAAAAGCTGAAATCATCATAAAAAGGACAATGGTGATAAAAAGTGTTGGTTGAGCTCCATACGGCTTTGGAACACCAATGAGATCATTGTTTAGAAGGCAAATGCAATAATTATAAGGTAAAACAACAAGAAAAGAAAGTGGTATTTTCAAATTTGTTTAATAATATATGAAGTTATGAGTTTGATTTGGTTGTAGGAGGAAGATTGTGAGAAAGCATTTTTCATCCCTGAAATCAAGAATTCAATGAGGGAAAGTGATTTGCTTACTGAAATCAATTATGACACTAGATTGACACCAAATGTTCAACCAAACATACAGACCGGCAACACCACTCCTCTGTCGTGACATCTAGATTGACACCAAATCTATTGTTGTTTGTATAATGTGCTAGATATGTTTGTATTGATGTAGCCTAAATTTGTAAATTTCTTGCATCAAGGCTCTGGAAAATGTTGTATGTTTGGGAGCATTATGCAAAGATGACAGTAGAAATTGGTGAGCAGGTGCAAATTGTTGGCGACGATCTTCTTGTCACAAATCCTAAGGTATAATGAAATTTTTTCTTTAACCTCAAACTGTCAAGAGTTTTGGTCTATTGGTAACATTAACATCAGCAAGTCAGGCCAGTGGTAAGTAAAATAGAAACCATATCTATTTCTCAAAGTCTTACTCTTTGTTTTATATAATATCATTAATTCATGAGCAAGTGTATATGTGATGACGCTTACCTAGCTTTTGGTATTAGGATCCAAGATAAATGTACCAACAAAATGAATTTTGACAATGTAAGTTTTTTTTTTGCTATCTTTGGTTGGATATTCATAAAATATCATGTTGTTGTTCTATACTAGTAGTTTTCTGTATACATACAAAATGCACTAATATATATAAGGTTTAATCTTGTATTACATCTTTGCCAATGCCCAGTGAGCTTAATGAAATGTCAAATGCCCTTATAAGATACACTTTTTATTTATGAGCTTAATAGATTGTAGCCTTAATTTCTTTTGCACATTTAATCGTGGATAAAACTTTAATGCTTCTCTTTATGTTTTGATTTCACTTTTCTAATTGATTGTGAGCTATTGAAACTTAACCCTCCATCATTGATTGAGATTCGATGAGACCTACTCTTAGCCGTTGGTTAATTTCTGGTGAATGTGGTAGTGATCTTTTCTCTTATGAATTTGGTTTGGTTGATGTTTACAGGTTGATATGGTGATATTCCAACAACAACTTGACAAATGAGTATTTTACCGGGACATGTACCGACAATTGTAGAGTTGAACCCGGTGTCCTCTCATCAGTAGTGGTTTGCTTTCGTACGCTCGAACTTGTATGCAAACATATTGGCTGTTGAGGCTCTTCCTCTTGACCAAATCAATCCAACTTAAGTACAAAATGGTTTGAGTGAGTTCCTTCAGAAGCTGAGTTGGGCATCAATTGCATTGGACAAAGTTGAAGCCTAGATTGGAGTGGAAGTTAAAGAGCTCTTAACTCTACTCTTACAGGTTAGAGTTAAAAGATTTATTGTGTATTAAAGTATCAGTTTGTTACCAAAGGGTACCTGTAGAGCTCAACCTTCCATGAGATTAAGGGTTCAAACCGGATGTGCTTGAGCATGTCGTACATAAATATTATATACTAAAAAAACAAAAAAGTATCATTCTGTTTACTTCAAGATGGTGAGCATATTGGATAACATCAACTTTATACTCCAGATGTATATTTTCAAATTTCAGCCATCTGTTTTTGACATAGTAACACCTTCAAAGTCTTTATTTTTTGTGCCAGTTAGAAACTATGGACGACCATTGATGTAATTTTAATTTAATTTTCTTGCCATAAGTATTTTGTATGTTTACTATATTCATTTAGAGAGGAGTTTTCATGATGATTTATCTATGGTGAGGTGTCTTGTGAGCAAAAAGTTTCTGGTTGCAGATGGGGGTGCACTGGAGGTTGTGCTTTTGAGGCAACAGCAAACCGGGGTGCATGGTCTAAAGTCGTCCATGGGATGGAGAGTTATTCCGTGAAGTCTTGCGGAGGCTCTTGAAGTTATTCCTTACAGTTTGGCAGAGAATGCAGGTTTAAAATCAATTGCTATAGTGACACAGCTTCGTAATAGGCATGCCTAGGGTGAAATCAATGCAGGAATGAACTCGAGGAAGGGGTAAAGTACAAATATATTGGAGGAGAATGTGGTGCGGCGGTTGCTTGAGTTCATTCCAATATATTCGATAATTTCAAACAACACAATTGAATGATTCAAACGCATTTTAATATCTTCCAATTAAATACAACAGTTTAAATTAATGTGTATATATATGTTATGTGGAGCAAAGTTCAATTATGAACCACTTTTTCATTGTGAACAAGAGGACGAATCTCAGCCACTCATCGGTCAATAAATGCGGCTTTGACCGGTCCCATCCCTTTAATAATCTCTATCCTCCCATGAATCGCGTCAATCCTCCGTGATCACGTCCACCGTAACCGAAGATGTGTGGTTGAGATTCGTCATCACGTTCACAATGAAAAAGAGGTTGTCCCCTTTTTTTACAAACTGTGTAATTTGTGCAAACTAATATAAACCATTGATTAGATAGATTAATGAACAAGATTAATTGTTGATAATTAGGGGGTTACAACTAACCATTTGAAATTCAAATTCAAATTAATAACCTTACAAAAATAAACTAAACCTATTGCAAAAATGGATTCTGATTGGTGGAATCTTGGTTTGCAAAGTTTGCACAAATTACACGGTTTGCAAAATAAGGGGACTCTATATATATATATATATATATATATATATATATAGAGAGAGAGAGAGAGAGAGAGAGAAAAGTTCAAATGAGAATTGCTAAAAAAATGAGAAGTGGAGAAGCGATCTCAACCACTTATCCGGTCAATAAAAACGGTTTTGACCGGTTATGGTGGACGTGATCACAGAGGATTGACGCGATTCATGGGAGGGTGGAGATTATTAAAGGAGGGAATCCGATCAAAGCCGCCTTTATTGACCGGATGGGTGGTGGAGATCACTTATCTACTTCTCATTTTTTTTAGTACTTCTTATTTGAACCTAATACTATATATATAGGGACTTTCATTTGTGAACCAATATTTTGGTGTGAACTTGTGAACCATATCTCAACCGTACAAATTCAAAATCGACAGCCAAGATTAATCATGGAAAATTCCTAAAATCATGGGTGGGCAACTCAAAGAAAATTCCTAAAATCATGGGTGCACTACATAGTGGTGAACCCGAGTTCAAGCCCTGGGGGACGCATTCTGGAGGTACGGGGGCTTTGACCCCGGGTTGCATGCTTTAGTAGTCGGGCTTCGGCCCAAAATTGCCGAGGATTAGTCTGGGCTCAATGTGGTCTGGGATACCTCTTGCAGAACTCAAAGAAAAACAAGAAAAAACTTCATTCGTGTACAAAAACACATGCAATATTACACTAACGAAAAAAATGGAAGCGGGCAACTCAAAGTCGGGTGAATCACATATGATTTTGTACATAATCTTATTATATACTAATCAACTAAGAAATGGGTAGTTTGTGATAACTATGAGAACCAATATGAACTACTCATTTTATTAAAGAAACATAACTTTTGAAATGGTAATACGAAATAACTCTAACTAGATTAAAACCATATCAAATACCCGACCACCGGACGGGTATAATGCTAGTTACCCATGATTCATAAGAAGTGATTAAGCAATCTATCATAAAGATACCTGGAGCATCGGGTAAACCGATCTCAATCTGGTCGATATTCATCGAGTGCTTGCAAATATCCTGGCTACCACATTCTGGGCAACTTAGATCTCCCAGCTCATCAATCCAATCTGTGTCCATGAGTTCAGCAGCTGCTGCAGGTTTCGGCTCCAAACTGGCCAAAATATCCTCATGAAGCTTTGCCACGTCTCTCTTTGGTTCTCCAATGTATGCACTAACTGTGGTACGTATCTCGTCTGTGAGGGAGAATCACATGAGATGTACCATCTTATATCCCATGCGTGACAAATTTTTAAAGAGTTTCCTCATTTCCAGAAGATGCTCTTTAACAGATTGACCCTTTACCAGTTTCAGAGAATAGATCTCTTTCATGATTAGATACTTCCCACTTTTCTTATAGAAACCTACCTGGTTTTCTATATTCTTCACAACCTCATGGCAGTACTTAACTCTTAAATCAACCGTGAACTCGGGTGGGGTAGAGAAAGATAGAATCGACATTACATCAGATTCGTCAGCCATGTATTTAAAGTATTCAGCAAAATCCTTTTCAGGAGAATTGCATTCGGGTCGTGAAATGGGCTTCTCTATCACGTACCGCTTACCCTGTGCATCCAAGACATTGTCAAGGTGCATTTTCCAGACCGGAAAATTTTGTCCTGTAAGCTTCCATTTACTGTTGATGAGGCGGAGCGATTCCTCAGGTGTATAAAACGGGATTACAGATTTAGACATCTACATAAGAATAAATTCCGATTTAGTTTAAAATTATAAAACTTCTAATAAATTATAACCCTTAAATTAATTTATTAGACTAGAATCCATATCTCACATGTGTCGGCAAGCATGTGATCATGTCAGGCCGACTCATGTGATTTACGGTAGGTAAAAACTTATACCAATCGCATTTTAATACGAAAACACGACATCTAGATCGTCGGGACATCGGATATTCAATCGGTACATATTTAGTCCCTCTAGTGCATTTTGGCCCGGTACCACCCGGTGAATAAATAATTACCAAAACAGATCGCACCACCCGGGGCCTGGACATACTCTGGCCGGTACCACCCGGAGATAATTCGCAGAGTTTTTATCCCCTCCAATTTCGGTTTGAACGCGGGCGATTGAACTGTGATCACTAGCAATACCCTACGTACCTTACACCGGAGGTGTCCCTAAAGTGGGTTGCACTTACTGATCTATGATTTTAACAAGGGTTTTAAAAACTGCCAGTTTTCAAAAACTTGGATCCAAACACAAACTGTATTTGTATCCATCTTTGTCTTTAAAACATTCGGTTTATATTTAATTTTAAAAAGTTATTTAACAACCATGCAATTAAATATAAACAACCACGCAATATAAAATCAACCACGCAGTTAAAAGACATGTCATAGTCGAAAAACCCTTAAAACTATTGTCGTTTTGTGAGCCAACACAAAACGACGGTCTCAACCCTAAGTGACAACAACACACAAGGCATGAACTTCTCGGCGCTCCCACTGGCTCCAAGATCCATCTTTTGACTCCGTGCACCGTCTTCGGTTTCTTCGGTCATTTTATTTATTAAAATTACATAATAAAATCGGGTTGTAAACGGCACGCAGGCCTCCCGTAACCAACAATAAATAAAATAAAATATACGCACAAATAAAAACACAACCACGGGTCAAAGGGTTTGACTATGACATAAACGGATAATATAATTTAATTTCTAATTATCAAACAGATTAAAATTAAAATTAAAATTATCCCTAGGGTTTCAAACCTATCTGGTTTAAGATAACCCTTATCCGATACCACCTACCGCAAACAGCAACAACTACCTGCCGTCGCTCCTGCACTGGTCGGTGTCCGAAAAAATAAAAGCTACCACCATAAGCCACTGCTCGCGGCGCGAGGCCTCTGCTCGCGGCGCGAGATGATGGTCTCTGTTCGTTCTTCGCGTCGTCGGTCTGTGACTGCTCGCGGCGCAAGTCTGTGGCGCGAGCCGTAGTCTGTGGCAACGATGATCGACACAACTGTGCCGCCATCGCCACCACCTCCAGTCGTCTTAGCAATCGTCGTCGCCGGCAATCAGACGAAAAACAACCACAATCGACGCCGCCACCCACCGATCTGTGGTGCAGCGATCGAAAAAACCTTCACGCCGCCATCGCCGTGACAGCAGCGGTACGCGGCCACCACCATCACCGTTCGACGACAGCAGCCACAGCCGCCATCGTCGTCCGGTGGTCAACAAACCGATACCATCGCCGCCGTTACCACCCTTGCCATAATCGGCTTGGGTGGTGCGATCCGATCAACACCGCCACCATCCACATCGATCGGCAGCGGTTACAACCGCCACCGTCGATCGGTGGTTTAATTAATTGCCACCGCCACCACAACCGGTGGTGCGGTGGTTGTCTTCAGTCGCAGCCGACTCCGCGACCACAACCTGTGGTGCGGTGGTTGCGGTGTGAGGACAGCCGGCGGCCACCAACGTTCTGTGGTGTAGCCGGCGGTGGTTTCCGGTGGTCCGAATCCGGCGATCGGCTTGGTGGTACGGCCGGCTAGCTGCCGCCGTTCCACCGCCGATTAGGTTTTTCGAAAAATTCAATTTTTAACAAGGTAGAACAGATAAAAAATCGAATTTTTAAACCTAAAACGATTAAACAAACCTGATCTGCAGGTTTAGGAAGTGGCTCTGATACCACTGTTGGGAACCAGAGGCACAAACAAACGCAGCGGATAATAAAATCCGATTCCCAATCGAGGATCAAATCCTAAACCTTGCAGATACAATAAAGGGTGTTTGGTGTGTTTACCTTATCGAATAATAACTCCGAAACGCAAGTAGGGGGTACACCGCTACTGACACCGGTTGAGAGAGTTGCTAGACCACCGAGGATTATCCCGAAAAACGACTCCAATCACCTCCTGGATCTGATCGCCGATTTTTGGGTAGAGAGAGAGAAAAGGCTTTCTTAGGGAAAAAGTTTCTGATATGAGAAATCAATAATTAATCAAACCCCTAAGCCTTTATTTATATGGATAAACCTGGCAGTGTTTGATTCCATATATAATTCTTTGGTAATTATCTCTATAATAATTTCCATAATTATCATTTAATTAATCCAACTGATTAATTAATTTACGAATAATAAATTTAACTAATTATTTATTTATTTCTCTCTTAAATAACTAATAACCAATTAATTATTTCTCACATAATCCAAACATTCTCATTTTGGTGTGCAGCGGTGTGACCTACTAGTGTCTTATAACATTGGACACGATAACCCTGTTACTGTCTCGCACATAATCCAAACAATAGCTTCTTTAAAAGTCTTAGGTTCATCGTTTACATTGATGGAAAGAATGACTTATCTTGTCACTTTCTTACGTGATCCTTCCACCAAGTAGAATTGAAAGTCGTCCCCTGGACTTTTCTCTTTTCTTACTCTAGTACTTCTACGAGGTTCATCAACCCATTGTGGGGCTTTTCAATTTTCTCTAGAAAGTCTAGGAAGATTTGTATCCAATGTTCTGTGTGAGTTTTCAGCATCTTCTGAAAACTTGTCTTCAAAGAAATCCACATCTCTGGATTCTACTATCACTCCTGAATCATTATCCAATAATCTTTAAGCTGTGCTATTGTGAGCATATCCAACAAATACGCTTTTGATAGCACGAGCTCCTAGTTTGGATCTCTTAGGATCAGGCGTTCGATAGTAAGCAACGCAACCCCAGATTGTCAAGTTTCACAATATCTTGTACCATCAATCTGAAGTTTCCGGTGTCCATTTGAATAAACCTTAAAGATTGTTGAAGAAAACCGGAAATCTCAAACGAGTTTTTTTTTAATAGCAAAATAATGTTTACAAGTTTATATATGAACAACCATAACAAAACAAATTATGCAACCAATGAAAAACCAAACAGAAAGAAAAAACCAACGTATTCAATTTTGAAAACAAACTAGTTGATTGAAAGAATAAACAAATAATGGTGTTTCCAGAAGGTTTTTCAACAACACAAATTCTTTATAAACAGCCTTTGATATATTTACGATTCAGACCCAACAGTAAGTTTAGAAAATTATAATAAACATATAAATTTTCCTAAATAGTTATATGTCCTTCTCGACATAAACGCAAGAAGAGAAGAGTAGAAGACGGGTGTCCACACTACTGGACTAAAGTAAACAGCAATGCAGTAACATAAACAAAAAACTAACCTTTTGATTGCTTACGAAAATTCTGAACCGAAGAGACCGTACGGAGAAAACACTCATGTCCTTTAAGGTTTAGCGACACTCTATGAAGCTGTGAGTCTATCAGTCGTAAACCCAGGATTTGATACAGTCGACCAAGCACTAACAGCCTTAATGCTTAATGTAATGCAGATTATGAGATCAGTGAATATGAGCAGCAAAAACGAGAGAGAGAGAGAGAGAGAGAGAGAGAATGAGAGAAAACTGATTGTTATTTTGTGTGTTTCAACCAAGAGGTGAGGGTTCCTATTTATAATCAAAAAACAATCAGATAAGCCCATGATTTTGATTATTCCCCAAGAATCGCATTGAAGGTTGGAGACTCAATCTCCAACTGAATTCAAAACGTGGTTTACTTAGTCAGATGAATTATCTGATAATTAAATAAATAAACGAATAATAATAAAAAACGTGGGCTTTATCTGATTTAAACATATAAGTTTTCTCATCCTAATCTCTTCAAAAAAGAATGCACAAGGCACGGGCTCGGGGCGAGGGCTCCTCAGCTCCAATGCGAGGAGCGAAGTGCGCGTTTTATCGCAAGTACAGCGTCGGCGTCGGCGACGCGCGCGCGCGTTGCACTTTCATTGAGCCCCCACCATTAGTCCATACATGACTTTATAAGCCTCACAAGGAGTAAAGCTTATAAACCCATCTCATTTGTTTGCTCCTTCCTATGTGGGATGGGAAAAAACTCCCCAACCTACACTTTATTTCCAACAGGAACGATCTTCAAGAACTACCTTCTTCTAAGGACTCTAGGTCATGTATGAAGAACACTAACGAAACAGTGGTACTGTGGAGATCAATCATTCGAAGCTATTCTCCAGCAAAGTTTACTACATGCAAGTCGATTCTCCACCACATTAAAGAGTTTCAACCAAACAACCTTAACCCATCTACAAATAACGAAACAATGATCCAGAAATTTCAAACCTATTCTATCACATCTCAAACAAAAGTAGTTTCCAAGTCAATGTCACTTAAATTTAACTGTCTACTTTAGTAAATCAATTACTTTTTTTATTCTCATAAAAAAATTATGTTGGATTATATATATATAGAGAGAGAGAGAGAGGGAGGTTCATACAAGAACAACCCATTTTAAAGAAACAAAGGAACCAAGTGTGAGCCACACATTATGTGGGACCCACCCATTAATTAAATCATATGTGATTTAGTGGTGGGACCCACCAGAATCACATATGATTTAATAATGGGTGGGTCCTACATGGGCCCACATCATGTGTGATCCAAAATGGTTCATTTGTTCTTATAAAATGGTTTTGTTCTTGTTTGAACCTCTCTCTCTCTCTCTCTCTCTCTCCTCTCTATATATATATATATATATATATAGGGGCATGTTCAAATGTGAACCACCTTTTGGTTGTAAACGTGAGGACAGCCGAGAGCGCGTCACGTGGCGGCTTTGAGTGTGGTACCCCCCTTTAATTAAATGCCCTCCAATGAATCGCGCCTAGTCATCCGCCGTGGACATGACATGGCGCCTAGTCATCCACCACGTGTCGCGCTCTCGATTGTCCTCACGTTCACAACCAAAAGGTGGTTCACATTTGAACCCACCCCCTATATATATATATATATAGATTTTCCAAATTGATCATGTCTAAACATCTAAGGGGTGTTTTCCCAAGGTTTTGGGTTCCGATGAGAAGTTGGTGTTTTCATAAGAAGAGGTTGTTAACCATTCGATGAGAAATGAATGTACATTAGGATGATATGAGATTCATCCAATCAATTTCTTTCTAAAGTGCACCTCATGGGATGACAGACATGAGATTAAAATAGATTTTCTTTTAAGATTATACTAATAAAATACATGTATATTCCACCATGAGATGAGATGAAATAACATAAATCTGTTCAAGTTTGGTTTTACTGTATTTTTGTCTGTTTTATACAACAATCCTATCAAATACGAAACATTTTACTCTTTATTTTGTTTTTTCATATTCTATCTCGTTAAATACATAATATATCCAACGCAACTTGTGACCATTTAAAAGGGTTTGTAGTTGAGGACTCGAGGGCATGATGGGTAATCCACTTGAGAGAAAGGTGAAATAGGATTGGTTGGCTACTCATGGAGGTCCACTCCCATAATAGTTGGCATAATTGTCCCAAACCTGTTGCTTTCCCATGATACTCTTACAAGTGACAACACCATATATCAGTATATATTTTATATGTATAAAAAAGGCTTAATAGGGGGAACCTATAGTTCATTGGTCCATATTTGTGAACCCTACTTGCCCTACCTCATAAGCAAGCATCGTAAAAAACATCATGTCCTCTCCTAGGCACACAACCTAGGGCAACGCGTTTGCGGAAGGAGGTGGCCACTAGGCCAAGGCCTAATGGTTTTGGTAAGGTGTTTGTTGATTTATTATGTTGTGATAACGGTAATAAGCATTTTTTAGTGTTTGGGTTGGAAAAGAAGTTGTTTATATTTTTTTTGGTAAAGGAGATAAGAAGTTATTGAAAAGTCATTCAGTTTTAACTTATTAATTTATTTTAAACAACTTATCAGTTTTTTAGTTATTTTACGTATATAAGCAATCTCAAACACCCCTAAAAATACCTTATCAACTTATTACGTTTTAATACGTCTTAAGCTAATCCAATCACTTTATATTAAAACTCCGTTTTAACACCACATAAACTGATAAACGCTTTTACAAAAGAGCATAAGTTGTTTTAAATAAACAAATCCCAAACACCCCATAGAAGTAGAATATTTGTAGTGTGGAGTGGTTTAGAGGGAAATTGCCTAACTAATTTACCTAAATTATTCTCCTAACCATTTCTCTTCCACTTTTACCCAGATATCACTGCACTCGTAAATTCTAGGTCCGTTTTTTACGGACCTAACTAAAAACACACAAAAAAACACCAATCTAGTCCATTTTTCTTTAGAAAAAAAATTATAAATGGGTATGCAAATTCCAGATCTGGGGTATTTTGCGGACCCAAGTCCGTAAAAAATCCTTTTTAAGAAAAATTAACTACATTTATTATTTTATATGTTTTTTAGCTAAAGAAGTTATGAATGTAGTGATATTTAAGTAAAAATATGATAGAAATGCCTAAAAGACCAATTTGACTCAATAAAATGGCTAGTTGCATCAATTTCCCCGGTTTAGAGCCATAGCTGAAAACCAAACTATATGTATGATTTTGAGCATTTCTATAAATTATAAATCAAATTGCAAAATAAACATGGTGTAGTCAATTTGAGTATGAAAAATGCCATGACTTCGTTGTAAGTCGTAAGGCTTGAGACTTGACTTTGTGGTCATTGCCATTTAAAACCTTAGATACACAAAAAATTGCTCTAGTCGACTATAAACATAATTGTCAAATTAAGAGGGTTGCACAAGTGCACATGAGTTGGGTTAGCCTACCCGAAAATATTTGAACAACTCAACCCAATGTTTGCGATTTGAAAAATCTCAACCTTATCATACCCAATCAACCTTACAACCCATCCCAATCAAAACTATAAACCAACCCAACCCAAACTGTGCAAATTAGGTTTGGTTGGTCGGATTGAAACTTTTGTACGTCATTTTACCATCTAGGTAAACATATGTGTTTAGATGAAGTGAAATAAAATCGAGAACATACCAAAAAAGCTAAAAACCTCAAGAAAGGTTAAAGGTTCATGTGAACAAGAAAATAAAATAAAGTTATAATTGTAATATAATTTTGAATATAAGTACAAATTGATCTAATGTATGTTTATATGTGTATTAATTAATAACATAACAACCATACAAATCTATAATATGGAATGATAATGAATATATTAGATGGGGTGATTTCAAATCATTTAAACCCAATTCCAATCGGTTTGAATCTTAAATTTTTTCGGATTAAGTGTATTTGGATTAAGGCATCGTTTGGTAAAAATAAGGTAACTTATAAGTTAGCTTATAAGTCACCTTATAAGTCAGTTACATGTTTGGATGGACCATAAGCTGACTTATAAGTTAACTTATAAGCTAGCTTTTTGAAAAGCTACTTTGAGTAGCGTTTTGGTGACTTATTGTAATTATGACACTTATTATTTTTTTTATTCCAAATTTACCCTTCTACTTTCTACTTCACTAATTTTAAAGTATGTCTTTTTTTGTCCTTTTACTGTCATAAGCTACCTTATCAGCTAGTTTTTGCCAAACGTAACTTATTCATCAGCTACCTTATCAGTCACCAGCTACCTTATCAGTCATCAGCTACCTTATCAGTCATAAGTTATCTTATCAGTCATAAGCTACCTTATCAGCTAGTTTGCCAAACATAGCCTAAGTATTTAAGTTAGAAAGATAAATCCAAATTTCTTTTTAACTCTTTTTGAGTCAATTATGTTGGCTTTTGGTCCTTTTGGATTGGGGCGATATCAAAAGCCTTTTAGTTGAGGTTTTTGACAATCTTTATATTGGGAAAAGCAATTAAAAGGGCATTATGGTCAATAAAATACAGTGTCAATTTGGTAATTTGTTGAAAACCCCATGGGCTTATATGGAAAAGTGATGGCGAATATTGATATCCAATGAATTTTGTTGTACATAAATATATTTGCATTGTTTCTCTACTACCCCCACCCTGCATCTGAAAACCCTTCTCTTTCTTCTTCTCTCCATTTTCATCAAATATTCTCTGAAAAATGGGAGAGGAGAAACCTAAGCCTATCGGCGGCGTATGGCCCACCGTTAAGCCCTTCGTTAATGGCGGAGCTTCTGGTATGCTTGCCACCTGCGTCATCCAGCCTATCGATATGATTAAGGTCTACATCATTTCAATTCAATTCAATTCATGCAGATTCGATTCGATCTTTTTTTACTTGTTTTTATTTCTTCTAATTGTCGAAATTTGAGTTTGTTAGCTATCCAGTTGATGCTAATTTAGGGTTTTTAAATAGATCTTGTGTTTTTCTACTTGAAGACTGGTTTTGATATCATATGATAGTAGTAAATAGAATGCATCTGTTTGGCTTTGTACTTGTTGGCTCCAGATCTTTGTTTCTTTCTCGAATTGGATTTTTGAGTTAAGAAATTGATCGTTTTTAGTAGTTCGAACTGGTGGATTTGTTGTTTTGAGATCTCAAAAAGGGATTTTACGTCTTTAGATCGGATACTGCTCAACTATGTAACTTTTTAAGCTTGATTTGGCATTTGGAATAGCAATTTCGTGTTTTTGCTGTTTCAAATTTGTTTTGGATCGGCTTTTTAAGTGAAAATTAGTTGAATGTGTCCATTTTCTTGTTTTCTGAAGTGAAATTTGGTTGATTGTGTATTTAGGGATTTAAAAACAGTGATCTACTATTCTACTTTTGAGTGTTATGCTTGGACTGTATCTATTGTCAAGGCTATTTGGCTGAAGAATCGGCATTTTTGAACCGTATTGTAGTTGTAATCGTATGATGACAAGTTGTTGTGATTCATTGATAGGTGAGAATCCAACTGGGTCAAGGATCTGCTGTATCGGTGACGAAGAATATGCTAAAAAATGATGGTGTTGGTGCTTTTTACAAGGTTTGTCCGTTCTACTATTGTTCATCGGTTCTGAAATGGTCAATGGTGAAATATAATGGCATATTCTATATGTAATTATATGTGTATGTGTGCTTATGTGATCTAACTGAAGACTGATTTCTCTCAATATTTCTCATCATTCTGACAGTTGATTCGTTGTTTATAGTGAAGGCTTTTCTGTTTTGATGTGCTACAATGTTAATGTGATCTGTATACGCAAATGCTTTTATTTGTTACATTTATAAAAGATGTGCATAACATGACTTAATTACGAATAACATGCTATCAACTTTGTTGAGAACATGAGTGGATATCTGGACATGTGGCTTGCTTATGTTGTATCACCTATTTTTACCACCCAATTGGATAGGTGATACAACATAAGCAAGCTACATGGGCAGATATATCCCCTCATATTCTCAACAAAGTAGATGGTATATTCATTATCAATTCATGCTATGTCACAACATATTTTACAAATGTAACAAATCCGAAAGTTGTGTATATAGATCACACTGAAGTTATAGAAAAACATAGCAGAATTCAATTCACTATAATCAACTTTCATAGTGATCCGAAAATATTGAGAGGAATCAGCCCTCAGTTGAGATCACGCATACACAAAACTCTTAATTTTATATAGTAATCCAACTGTCATCCATACACCAAGTATACCACACAAAAGAACCATCAGTTATATAGATGCATCATCTGATGTTATCCTTTTTCCAGAGTGTTAAAATAGATCTGGTAAATTTTAAATCTCATCTCGAGATCTTTCGAATCCATGGATTTTTTTTGTCAAGTGCATGCTTCTTTCACTCATCATACATATGCCACATTCTAACCAAGGTGTTCTTTGGAGCAGGGCCTGTCTGCTGGGTTGCTAAGGCAAGCCACATATACCACTGCCAGGCTTGGTACATTCAGGTGAGATATATTTTAATAAATAAATGCTTATTGGAGGATATTTAGATGCTACAGCTATTGAACTTAGATTTTGTATACATCATATAAGATCCCATCTCTTTGAAGTATATAATATTTATATACAGTGAATTATGCAACAAATAAACTCACACCCCTCCCCACCTTTCTTGAGGTTTGACCTCTTGGGAGGGGTGTGAGTTTTTGGTCAATAATCGCACATATAGTCAAACTGAAAATTGTGATCTATATATGAACCCCTTGTTAACCTGTTTTTTTAATTACTCGATAGGATTTTGACGAACAAGGCACTTGAGGCTAATGAGGGAAAGCCTCTTCCTTTATATCAGAAAGCTTTGTGTGGGCTGACAGCTGGAGCAATTGGAGCATGTGTAGGGAGCCCAGCTGATTTGGCACTAATCCGTATGCAGGCTGACGCCACTCTACCCCTTGCCCAGCGTCGTAATTACACAAACGCGTTCCATGCTTTATATAGGATAACGGCAGATGAAGGGGTGTTGGCTCTCTGGAAAGGTGCTGGTCCAACCGTTGTAAGGGCCATGGCACTAAACATGGGAATGCTTGCCTCTTATGATCAAAGTGTGGAGTTTTTCAAGGATAATCTGGGTTTTGGTGAGGGTGCTACGATTCTAGGTACGTTTAAACTTATATGAAATAGCATTAGTTTATTTATCTTTATGTCCGAGATGACATCTATTATGCGTAGCGCTAAGGTGTTTGTTTTTTAAGAGGTCTGAAGTCTAAAGTCTGATTGCACGTCTAAAAAAATAAGAGGTGGATGGTGCACCTCTTAAAATTTCAGAGGATGGTAAGGGGTTTTTAGATGTTTTCTTAGAAAGAAAACAAACAGTCTTAAGTCTGGAAACCTCTTAATTTTCAGACTTAAGAGGTTTTAAGAGGTATCTTTTGAAAAACATACGGCCCCTAAGTATTGTGAGAAGGTAAGGAGTGAAGGTTCATATACGAGTAATTGAAGTTATTCTTTTGAAGATGCATACGTGAACCCATGTGAATAATTTGTGATGTTTGTTCACATATGCATCTTCAAATGATTATATTTTTGGTTTAATTCGATGATTTACATATGAAACTTCCCTTCTTACCTTGTCAAAACATTTAGTGTTCTTATTTGAACCGGCCCCAATATATAACCACATAGGGGGAAAATGAAATGAAAACCCTAAAAAGGTTATTAACCCTTAAGAACCAATCTAAAAAATGATTTTTTTACATGATTGTCCCATCAAAGGGTAGGATTTTACGATTTCATAATGAGGAACTTTTCACATTTATTTTTCGTTTCACTTTATGAACCAAAAAAAGTTTTGCATGTATTTTTTGATAAAACAAATCATGTAAAAAAGGTTTTTATATCAGTTTTCACTTCTCACGAGTTTGTGACTTGTTTTTGAGATTCTCTTTTAGATTTCTATTATATATAGTGTACTTTTATGCAATACATTTTTAAAATTAATAATATGTACTACTAGTATTTGACCAAAATGAAGACCACCCCTTTAACCTGCCACATAATGCCATATAAACAATGAAGATGTAACCATCTCAAATACACAAGCAGTAATTGAAAAGAATTACCTTTTTGTATCTCACTTAGAACCTTTTGAATACAAACTCAAATTCTCACAGAAAAAGTAATGATTACACAAGCTTAAATTTAAAATAAAATTGTTGTTTGTACTTTAAAAGAACCTTAATTTGATGACATTTGTATGATGTCAGTTTCAAAATGACTATAGAACTGAGACAGCTGAACTGTCAAGGTCTTAGCTGGTTGCCATATGGAACTGAACAAAACTGTTAAGTGAACCCTATTCAGCAATAAAAATGCTGTTGAAGTAACATAGCAGCTGATGCCATATATCTCTGTATTCTGACTATATTGATTGTAGCTCTGATTATCTTTTTATTTTTCCGTTTTGCAGGTGCTAGTACAGTATCAGGGTTCTTTGCTGCAGCCTGCAGTTTGCCTTTTGATTATGTGAAAACCCAAATTCAGAAGATGCAGCCCAATGCGGAGGGGAAATACCCTTACACTGGATCTCTAGATTGTGCTATGAAAACCCTCAAGGAAGGAGGGCCGTTCAAATTCTACACCGGGTTCCCTGTTTATTGCGTTAGGATTGCCCCCCATGTCATGGTATTCTCTCTTTCTCTCACCTATGCACACTCGCTTGCACACACAAACTCACAATAAACAAACACCGTATTCTTTGTTTTACTTCATATAGACAAAGAGATGAAATTAAATTTTTAGGTCAAACTGATTTTAGCTTCCCATTTGAAAAATAAAGTGGCAGATCTAGGGTGCGTTTGGTTGCGGGAAACTGTTTTCATCTTTCTAAAAAATGTTTTTATAAAATGGAGTTGGGTTTTCATTTTCAGTTTTCTATGAAAATTTTAGAAAACACGTTTGGTTGAAATGGTGGAGTTTTCGTTTTCCATTTCAGAAAATTAGAAAACGCATTTAGAAAATTTTGGAAAACTACTAAAATGAGTTTTCTAATTTACATAGAATTTAAAAAACAGAATATTCATTTTCTTGGAAAACTTTTGAAAAGTGAATGAACCAAACACGTTTTCTAAATTTTCATTTTTCTTAGAAATTTTTTCTGGAAAACTGGCAATTTTTTCACAACCGAACACACCCTAGCGATTTTACGGCGAATGACCCTTTATTTTGCATATCTTTAATTGATTAGTAAGGAATAAAACAAAATTTGTACAAAGAAAAAAAACATCAACAAAACAATAAATAGTAGAAAGTACCGAAAACATGAGGTATGCCTTAATTGTGGTGGATAGATCTATTGGCAAAAGATTAGAAAAAATTGTGTTTGACCATTGATAGAGGTCACAAGTGAATGACAAATTGGTATAGTACCAAAAACATCTTTGAGGCATACCGTCATGGATAGGTTTGTTGACAAAAAGTTACAATTAATGCCTAAACTTTGTAATTTTTGCACAAGAATTATCTTTGATTGTTACCTGAGCTTTCTCAAGTGAACGGCTCATTAGTAATCTCAATTCTTATATTACCAGTAATTGTAATAAACGAATAGTACTAATATTTACAAGAAGTAACATAATTTGTTATAAGTTTAAAACATACCAAATTTCTTTCAGTTAACAGTGGTTGGCTAATGATTTTAGCATCATGAATGATTTGTATTAAAAAAAATGCAAAGTAAGGTAATGCCCTACGAATGTTTTTTGTACTTTACTTGGATAGTTAAATGGTTCACATACGAAAAGAGAGATAGAAGGGGAATTGTTGTATAAAATAGTGATTCTTTTTGGTAATAAAATCTTATCAAGTTTGACGGCAGAAGTCAAAGGAAGTGTTGACTTCCATAATACACACATTTGATGATTTGTTTATTTCTGGTTACGCAGATGACGTGGATCTTCCTGAATCAAATTCAAAAACTAGAGAAGAAGGCTGGACTATAGGAGTTATACTTGCTGCAGGTTTTTGGTCACTTGGCATCTCCAAGTAAACTTATTAATTCCGAGATTTCTATTTTTCAAATGATTATACATTAATGTATTACTACTGCCTTTATCATCACAACTTTTAGGCTCAGGATTAATCTCACATATTTTTGTTTGTTTTACTTTTTCCCCTCCTGCATACCTCCAGAATCTAGCTTCTGGAACCTGGAGATTCAGAATGTTATTTGAGCAAATAAATCCATGTACTTTAGATGATTCATTTGGAATGTGGTTTAGTATTCATATGTTTGTGTCTTTATGGTCTCCTGAGTCACATTAAGGTAATACAAAAAGGACTGAATATCTATTAAATATTTAAATTACAATGAGTGGAGATGTAATTTTCTCATCTTTTTAATACTTGAGTTTCCGTGAGGATATACCCCATCCGTTTTTGACTATCTGTTCCATATCATTCACGCTTGCTTCTTCGACCTTCTTTTTTGTTTCTTCGTCTTTTGACAAACAAAACACAAAAAAACGCAACCGTTTTAGTTCAAATAGCTGAGGGCGATGAAGAATTGGTAAAAGGGAAGTATACATATACATATACATATACAGGGTTAGGTTCAAATGTGAACTCAATATTGGTTGTGAACGTGAGGACCACTAAAATCGTGCCATGTGGTAATATTCACTCTAAATATCATGCATTATTCACTCTAAGCTTTATTCACTTTGAATAATGCATGATATTTAAAGTTAATATTGCCACGTGGCACGATTTTAGTGGTCCTCACGTTCACAACCAATATTGAGTTTTCATTTGAACTTTCCTCTACATATACATATACATATATACGTACCAAGAGGGCATCCTGTGAGGCTGTTAGGGCAGCGTTCGCAGTTGAGAACACATAAGTAGTAGCATTTGATTTCATGGGCAGGGATGTTCTCCTTCAGGCATAGGCTTGGGCAATTACGCATGCATAGTGTTTCGGCCTCGGCTGCCTTGTTGTTCAAGAAAGCCAGCATGATTAGATTTAAAGCAAGGAAGCTTACGGTTTTCATCTATCTGACTATCTATCTGTCTATTTATCTATCTAACTAACTAGGGTTTCAAAATGAGGAAGAGGTTAGGGGGTTGATTATGTTCTGTTTGGTTTCTCTTCCTGGGAATTTCCTTGTTAATAAGAGCTATTCCTATTTGTAGTTGGATTTGATGGTTGTGAGAAGCTGGAGGGGTTTCTTTGGTTGAGATTGTTATCTAATTCTATATTTAGAAATTAATTATTGGAGAACTAATAACAATCAACATTCTTTTTTCTTTAACAAACTCTTGGCTGTCATCTTGCCAAATATAGAAAGAAGGCAGAAAGGAAGTATAAAAGAAATCTTATAGATCTCATTCTTGGCTCGGTTAGGGGTTCCTGGTTCGTTTTCCATTAAGATTTGTATGGATAAAGTCATCTGGATGATAACTAATAGGTGTTTGTTCGGTTATTGTGTTGAATAAATAAATGATCTAAATGTCAAACGATCATTTACCTGTCAATCTATAGTTTGTCCAATTCAAATAACTGGTTAATAAAAATCAAAACAATTATAAACCAAATGCCTAGTCAAATAAAACCCCACTTAAAAAAACCTACATACTTCCCAGGCCACCAAAAAAATCCCTAACAAGAAAAAAAAAACCCAATTTCCCACCAAAATATGCCATTAGAATCAAAAGATGTTGTAGATTTTGGCTGACATAAGAAAGATGAAAAAAAAAAAGCAAACAGTAATGGAAGTGATGATTTGATGAAGATGGTATTCACTGGAATATCACTTGAAGATTTGATAAAGGGACTTGAAGGAAAGGGGAACTAAATGACAGCATTGAAGAGGGGAGGTGGAAGGGTAGTTGGGGAATTGATAGGAAATTATATGGGTGAGACTCTAGAGTATGTTTACCAATTGAGCATTTAAGTCATGACTGACCGAATAAGCCATAAAGGCTATACAGTCCATTAAGCCACAACCGAACAATCTCTTATATTACATTAGTGTGTCAACTTAATATAATCATATGATAGTTTAAAGAATAAGTTTGAAAATGTTTTGGGCTACTAAATTTCTTGGTAAACTACGGTATTGGCCTTTTAAGTACATTATGTATTGATGTCCTTGGTGCGGGCCAACATTTAATCGGTAGATCATTGTATAATTTGTTGCAAGAGGGAAGTCATTGAGATGTGGTTGTAGGACTTCAGTTTGGGCTTTGCTAACATGGTCTTTGTCGATGATATTTCCTCTCTTAGAAGTTAGAACTTAGAAGTCATCCTTTGCTTTCTTTTGATAAAAACAGCGTGGCATTCTTTCAACTTCTATGTATATGATTCAAGGATGGAGTCACAACATTTTTTAAATACGGTGGCACTATATAATTAAAATTTTAGTTTATCTCGATAGAATTTTTTTTTTCAATTTTTGGTTCATTATGAGAGATTTTGTAAGCTATATTTTGTTGATTTCAATGAACTTTTTTTACTTTTTGTTGAATAGAAAGAATTTTTTGGGTTTTTTTGATTGATTTCAAGAGATTTTTTTGGTTGATTTTGAGATAATTTTCAGTTTTTTGGTTGATTTTGAGAGAAAATTTTGAAGTTTTTTGGTTGATTTCGAGAGACTTTTTGGGTTTTTGGTGCACCCCTTTATGTTTTGAAAATATTACAGAGGCACCCTCCAAAATAATACGGTTGCAGTTTTACAAAAAATAAATCTTTTACCTCTCATCAAACGAATAATGCGGTGGGCCATGCCATCATGAGAGCCAAGGGAGCTCCGTCCCTGATATGATTTGGACTTTTCGTAATAAAGTGGTGTTATCGGAATTCTTGTTAATTGGATTTGTTTTTTGACATTTAGCTCTTATCATTGTATTGGTTAATTAATGGTTCAGAAAGTTGTATTTGTCATTGGTGCATGCCTGCATGGTTGTCCCTCGAGCTTTTGCTTGGTGTTGTTGGTTAGGTCAAGTATATTAGGTTCAAATGAGAAGTGCTAAAAATTTGAGAAGTAGATAAGTGATCTCCACCACTCATTCGGTCAATAATGACGGCTTTGACCGGGTCCCCTCCTTTAATAATCTCTACCCTCCCATGAATCGCGTCAATCCCCCGTGATCACGTCCACCGTAACCGGTGAAAGCCACCTTTATTAACCGGATGAGTGGTGGAGATCACTTCTCTACTTCGTATTTTTTTAGCACTTCTCATTTAAACCTTATTTGATTATTCCTCTTATATATATATATATATATATATATAGAGAGAGAGAGAGAGAGAGAGGAAAGTTCAAATGTGAACCGCTTTTTGGTTGTGAACGTGAGGACAACCGAGAGCGAGACACTTGGCGGAGACTAGTCAATAAAGACGGCTTTGAGTGTAGTCCCCCCTTTAATTCAATGCCCCTTCCATGAATCGCGCCTAGTCATCCGCCGTGGATCTGACGTGGCGCCTAGTCATCCGCCACGTGTCGCGCTCTCGGCTGTCCCCACGTTCACAATTAAAAAGTGGTTCACATTTGAACTTACCCCTATATATATATATATAGAGGGAGGTTCATACAAGAACAACTTCATTTGTAGGAACAAAAGAATGCATTTTGAGCCACATGTTATGTGGGACCCATCATTAAATAAATCATATATGATTTAGTGGTGGGACCCACATGAATCATATATGATTTTTTATTATATGGGAGCTACATCACATGTGATCCAGAATTGTCCCTTTGTTCTTGCAAATTGAATTTGTTCTTGTTTGAACCTTTTTTTGGGGGGATAGTTCTCCGAAATGTATTGAACTATCCCCAAAAATCTATTGTGTGTATCCAACTACCAAAAATGCTATTGTGTGTATCAAAGTTTATTTTTTTTGCTATTGTGTGTATCAAACTTTTTTCTTAATGTATCAAACTTTATTTTTTTCTTCTATTGTGTGTATCAGTTTACCAAAATTACAAGTCATTTGTAACACAATAGCAAAAAAAATAAAATTTAATACACACAATAGCATTTTTTGTAGTTGGATACACACAATAGATTTTTGGGGATAGTTCAATACATTTCGGAGAACTATCCCCCCCTTTTTTTTTTCTCTCTCTCTCTCTCTATATATATATTATAGAGAAAGTTCAAATGTGAACCACTTTTTCATTGTGACCATGAGGACGGATCTCAACCACTCATCTCGCTCAACAAATGCGACTTTGTATGAATTGCGTCAATCCTTCGTGATCGTGTCCACTGTAACCGAAGATGTGTGGCTGAGATTCATTCTTACGTTTATAACAAAAATTGAGTTCACATTTGAACTTGACCCTGATATAATATAACCCAACTTTTTTTTGTCCTTGTACATCTCATAAAATGATGTCAATTACGTTGTTGTTTGTATTCTAGAAAACACTCGGGCCCATAGTACCAAACTAGACACTGGCGATATGACCCTTACTTTATGAGTTCGAGGTTGTTCAACGTCATTATTTGAGTTAGTTTGTCACTTCAAAACAAGTATATATATATTTTTTCCATCAGGGGCGGAACCAGACATCAAGTTCAGGGGTCGCGTAATATTTTTTTTACCGTGCAATTATATAAATAAAAGAAAAAAACACTATAATAAAGGAAAAATAATCTTAGGGGTCGTGAAAAATAATCTTAGGGGTCGCGAAAAATACATGTCAGAGGTCCCGTAGAACGAAAAACGTAAAAAAAAAAAAAAAAATTCCACTACCGGGTAAAAGTTCAGGGGTCGCGAGGGCTACCCCTGAACTATGAATAGTTCCGCCCCTGTTTTCCATCAAATTAACTAAGGTAAATGGTTAATTAAAAATAAGATGACAAAGAAAGGAATAGTTTGAGTATTTTGTGATATAATATTAATAGGTTTAGTTATTATTGATGATTTTAGTTACCTAATTTGATTAAAACTAAATTATAAGAAATAGAGTTACCAAAATAGAAATATAAAATTCATAACTTTTTTTAATTCAAAAATATAATTAAAAAGGAAAAATAATGTTTTTAGGTTGATTTTGGTGACCATTACTAAATTATCTTTGAACATATTGAAAAACATCTTTTGGTTTACTTTAGTTATCACTTATCAATTCAAACAAGGTATACATATTAATAGATTTGGTCTTGATTAAATGAAATCTATGATTCAAGATATTACATATTGTGGTGAAAACTTTTACTGTAACAAGTGGTT
Organism: Centaurea solstitialis; assembly: GCA_030169165.1. Taxonomy (NCBI): domain Eukaryota; kingdom Viridiplantae; phylum Streptophyta; class Magnoliopsida; order Asterales; family Asteraceae; genus Centaurea; species Centaurea solstitialis. Next base: position 33,834,944 of record CM058046.1, read on the forward strand.
ATCAACCGTTGGATGAGAAATAAATGTATATTAGGATGGGCTACACTAAGATGCATTAGCTCAATTTCACTTTAAAGTGTAATTCATAGGAAGACATAAAATTTAAAGAGATCAAATATTTAGATTCAGTTATCATGCTTTTCAACGTTAATTCAATTTCATCACTAAACTTCGTCTTACCTATTTTATATATAGGGAAGTTCATTTGTAAATAAAAAAAAGGTGTAAATCGTGTAAACTCATGGTTGCATACGTAAAATCAATGAAAAATCTTTTATGGAGTTCTTTAATATGATGAAAATGTTTCATATACTAAATTTTTTGATGAAATTGTTTCATATGTAGGTGTTTTTTACGTAGAAATGAAAAAAAATTATAGGAATAAGAAAAAAATTTCATAGGAATAAAAACACCTAAATATGAAACATTTTCATCATATTAAACACATTCATGAACCAATTTCATTGATTTAATCTATACAACCATGTGTTTACACGGTTACACTCTTTTTTGGGTTTACAAATGAACTTATATATATATATATATATATATAGAGAGAGAGAGAGAGAGAGAGAGAGAGAGAGGAAAGTTCAATTGTGAACCACTTTTTGGTTGTGAACGTGAGAACAGCCGAGAGCGCGACACGTGCGACTTTGAGTGTGGCCCCCCTCTTTAATTCAATGCCCTCCCATGAATCGCGCCTAGTCATCCGCCGTGGATCTGACGTGGCGCTTAGTCATCCGCCACGTGTCGCGCTCTCGGCTGTCCTCACGTTCACAACCAAAAAGTGATTCACATTTGAACCCACCCATATATATATATATATATATATATAGAGGGAGAGAGAGAGAGGGGGGGGGGGAGGTTCAAACGAGAACGATATCAATTTAAGAAAACGTGAGGACGATTCTCAACCACACATTTTTTCATCTTAAATTGATATTGTCCTCGCGTAATCGCGTTTTCTTAAATTGATATCATTCTCATTTGAACCTTCCTATATATATATATATATATAGAGAGAGAGAGAGAGAGAGAGAGGAAAGTTCAAATGTGAACCACTTTCTGGTTGTGAACGTGAGGACAGTCGAGAGCGCGACACGTGACAGCTTTGAGTGTGGTCCCCTCTTTAATTCAGTGCCCCTCCCATGAATCGCGCCTAGTCATCCGCCGTGGACATGATGTGGAGCCTAGTCATCCGCCACGTGTCGCGTTCTCGGCTGTCCTCACGTTCACAACCAAAAAGTAGTTCACATTTGAACCTGTCCATATATATATATATATACATAGGGGTGGGTTCAAATTTTGAACCCCTTGTATATATACATAGAGCGCGACACGTGGCGGATGACTAGGCGCGATTCATGGGAGGACATTGAATTAAAGAGGGGGATCACACTCAAAGTCGTCACGTGTCGCGCTCTTGGCTGTCCTCACGTTCACAACCAAAAATTGGTTCACATTTGAACTTTCCTCTCTCTCTCTCTCTCTCTATATATATATATATATATATATATAGAGAGAGAGAGAGAGAGAGAAGTTCAAATAAGAAACATAACTTTTTAAGAGAACATGAAAAACAGTCTCAGCCATTCATCCAGTCAATAAAGGCGGCTTTGACCGGTCCCTCCCAGGAATCGCGTCAATCTTCCGTGTGAGATTGCTCCTCACATTCTTTTAAATTGATATGATTGTTGCATAAACCTTCTTATATATATATATATATGTATATATAGAGGTAGGTTCATACAAGAACAAGGGTATTTGCAAGAACAAAGGCACTCATTTTGAGCCACATTGATGTGGGCCCATATGGGTCCCACATAATAAAAAATCATATATGATTTAGTGATGGGACCCACCTGAATCATATATGATTTTTTATTATGTGGGATCCACATCATATGTGATCTAGAATTGTCCTTTTGTTCTTGCAAATTGATTTTGTTCTTGTTTGAACCTTTCTTTGTATATATATACATGTATATTGGGTATTCGAGTTTATGAATATGGTATTTTTATTTAAAATTTATTGCGAAATTACGGATAAAGCTCATATGGCCACTCGAACGTTGCAGGCTTATGAATTTTGCTACCGAAAGCCTCAATAAAATATCGTAACTTGTGATATGTCCTTCTTGGTGTCAGCTACGTATGTCCTTGCATTGCTACAAGTTGTGGTCTCTATTCATTTTCGTGGTAGACCCACTTTGCCTCAAATATAATATCATAAACCGTAAGATAAACTTTTTGGACTATATTTTATAAAATAAAATAAAAACATATTAGAAATTGCTAAAAAAGTAAAATTTGTTACCCATAAGGTCGTTTACGATAATAACCCCAAATATTTCCTTAGATTAGATTTTTTCCCAAATCATCATCATCATCATCATCATCACTTTTCTTACAAACGTCAGATTATTACGCAGAGAGACTGAAATTGCTCCACTTTGGTTAAGAGATAGATAGATCACATAGAAATTTGTGGACCAAAGGCTCACCAGTTAACCAACAAACGATCAGATTCATTCGTTGATTATGGCGTCGTTGATCAAATTGAAATTGTCTCTGTTGTTGATGTTAATTACGCTCTCGATTCGGTTTTCGGTTTCTTCATCTTCATCTTCATCTTCTCTGGATATGTTATCATGGAGGTGTAATCGTGAAGGTTATCCGTTTCTTCGCGATCTGCAGCTTCAGTGCCCTACCGCAATCGTCTATTCTTCGCCGATCGAGGTAGGATTTGGTTTTGAAATTGTTGAAGAATTTTATGATACATGAATATGTATGTGTGTATGTATGTGTGTGTGTGAAATTGTTTTTGGTTTTATGTTGTATTTGTTGAATTAATTGGTGATTTTTTTGTTGATTTCTGTCTGTTGTTATGTGCATTGATTATTTATGGTCAATTTTGTTTTTCAATAGCTTAGGGTATTTGAGTATTGGTTGTTTATATTCATGTAAAACGTCTTGATTTTTCACAGCTCCTTTCGATCCGAAACCACAAAAAAAGGACACTTGGATGATTTATGTTATATGTTTTTAGGATATGCCATGGTAATGAGTTTGAGACCTTCCATTATTTGAAGTTTTGAGGATGATTAGTTGATTAGGAGGTACTTGAGACTTGCTCAGCTTATGATGAACAAGGTAATTGCAAAAATAGAAAAAAAAAAGTCAATTTTGTTCTTCTTTCCTCTTTGAGGAGGTGACCGGAGAAGCGCGGAAGGGAGGATGGTTGTTAGTGGTTTGGACTCGTAGAACGACACATTTCTTCCACAGCGAAGCCACGAATGACCATAAGCTGGCTTTTCAGACTTCATCTCAATCCGAAATCTGTATGAAGATCCACCACCCATGACTAACAACTTAAAAGACTTGCTACCTATACCTTTTTTTTCTAGATTTAAAATTTAGTGCAGAGAATGAGGAATAACAGGCATAATGGCAATGCGCCATATGTCGATAGGAAAAAAGAGAGGGACAAAAACTAGCAGCGGCTAGATAAAACTGTTCAACGTTGCTGCGCAGGGAAATGAATGATTCAATTAGTTATGTTGATAAATATTTTTGACAGCTGCCTTATGCATCAATGCAGCCTGGACTTTTCTGTGTTGGGGCATGTGCCCTATGTTTGCTAAGATTTGTTTGAAACCATATAAATCTTGCTTTGAAATCTGGTTCGTGCAAGTGGACTAGGGATTTTCGATTTAAAGCACCAACTTTATTTAGTTGGAGACTGGAAGGTAATTCATATATTTAATCCATGATTTGAGAGAATCAGCATCATGTTAAACTTTATCTAGTTGTGTTGGCAAGTTGACTTTTTTATGGTTGTGATCTCATGTGTCATGTGTTGGAATCCTTAGTAAATGCGTAATATGTTATATTATGTTAAATAGTTTCTATAAATTAGTGAATGGAAATAATATGTATGATTAACATACGATATTGTACTAGTGTTATGCCGTTATCTAGTTGTCGAGGACTGTTAACTTTTTTTAGGACTTTGGCCTCATGAGTCATCTGTTGGAGCTTTGTAGGTTCTACCTGATTAGCAATCATATTTACGTTTTCAATAGTAATGACTAATGTAGTGTCCAAACAGCCTAAAATTGTGCAACAGGATTACATTAATAACCTTCTTGTTTGTGAAACTAAAGGCTCTTACTTGACAAGTTTCTAAAAGAAGGAAGGCGAAACATGCATCCGTATGGAACCTAGGATAGAGTGCACTGCATGTGTCTTTAAAGTCTAAACATCAAATTCAGTCAAGTCAATTACCAACCGAAAAAAGCACAAAAAAGTGGGAGATTGCTGCTTCCAGAACTGTAAGAATCTTGTTGGCACTGCATTTACAAACAATACGGTAGGCCAAAATCACCTTCTCGTCCTCATAGGGTTACAGCGCTGTTTCTGTTGGATCCTTACTTTATTCAAATCAACAAGAATAATGTGCAGCTGTATAAACATCATAAGGTGCTTTTTGAGCAACTTACACCATAATTTGGCCTCTTGTAAGGATCTATCTGTACCTATCTCCTCCTTGATGAGCATGTGTCTATGAGATCCTATTGCTGATTTTAAAGGATTGAAAAATCAGGACATTCACTTCCCTTTTATTGGTCAAAGATCACTTATGTCAACCTCTTGGCTACTTTTGGAACCAACATAACCATAGTACTCAGGATCTATGCTTGTGTATAATTTTCATGTTAACAAGGGAATTAATAACGATTCCCACAAGCTAAATCTTCTGATGAATAATTAGGCCAAAAATAGAACTTCAATTCATTAATTCTAAGACATTCAGAAGTTGTTCTCGAGCCTTCATAATCTTAGACCATTGTTTTCTCGGATCTCCAGTATGTGTTCTTGTGGTCTCCACAATCTTTTAGCATTGAATATGTTATCCCATTTCAGCCATTGGATTCGACCACATAGAACTGATTAACTGAACCTGAGTCCATCTGGTTACAGTTCAGCATTTACATGACAAGGATTATGGTAGTTAGTATGGTGAAGCATCTTTACAAACTTTTAGAATGTGTTTCTATGAGCTGGTTTAAGCATATTATTGTGCTTATTAGTGTTTTTAATTATATGCAACCTGCAGATGGATGGAGAGTCTCTTGACAGGTTTTTGAGCTCAACGAATGTTTACAAGGCCATATTGTTCTATGCTTCCTGGTGTCCATTTTCTAGGAATGCACAACCCAAGTTTGATGCTCTTGCTTCAATGTATCCACAAATTATGCATGTAAAGGTTGAACAATCTTCGGCCCTGCCAAGGTAACTCATCGCCTTCAATTCAGTTTCTATAATCAGGAATTCGTTCAGGAGTACTACATTTTGTCTCACAATTTCCCTTATGACCGTGTTCTTTTATTTCTACACAGTCTGCAACTGTTCATAATAGTGGCCAGATGCAAGATTGGCCCAATATATTTTTCTTTTTACCTTAAGTAAATTTAGTGATCTATCCCTTAATCCATTCCACTAGTTTTAGGGTGATTGGTAGCCAAGAACATTGATGTGTTTCGGATAGGGTTCTAAAAGGCGCGTGCAACGCCTCTCCATCATTACGATAAGGACTATAGCATTCGTGTAAGACGTGACTCATGCCATGGCACCTTGAGGCACGTCATGATGGGTCGTGGTTGCGCTTTTTACAAGGCGTGACTTTTTCCAGAAAGAATTATTATTATTTTTTTAGATTTTACACTTTTATAGTTTTACCTAATCATATCACTCACAATTTCACGAATTCACTCACTTCATGGACTCACAATCAAAACGAAGTTGAAAAATCCTTTCCAAGTTCTATATCGAATATTTAATCACAATTCACAGACTATTTATATAATACTAATGTATATGATTGTTCTTTTCCTAACATGAATGTAGAATTTCGAATACTTGTTATCTCATTGAAAAATATATATACAAAACATATATGTGTATAGAGGAAGGTTATTTTGTTAACCACTCAAATTGTGTTAACTGTGTTAACCAATCTTCACCATTGATCAAAATCAATCAACGGTTGTGATAATTATGGGCGGTTATTTATATTTAGTATGTTTCCTATAATTGTGGAGGTGATAATTATGGGAACTCAGATTAAATTACAACCGTTGATTGGTTTTGATCTATGGTGGAGATTGGTTAACACGGTTAACACAATTTGAGTGGTTAACAAAATAACTCTCCTCTGTGTGTATATATATTATTCTATTTATGACATACAAATTTGCTGCCTTGTGTCATGCCTTGAAAACCGTTGAGTCCTGGCCATGATGTGCTTGACCTTGCCACTCGTGCCACACCTAACACCATTCAGAACCTTGGTTTCAGATGGCAGGGTAAGATTTTGTTCTCTCATTAGAAGGTACCCAGCTAGGTAGTAATAGAATTTTTGGTTCGGGATTCCAAGTCAACTTGAATTTTGTTATCCTAAGAGACTCCCCACGAATTGGCCAAGGATTTTGTCTTTTTCTTAAATATTCCCTGAACTAGTTCTGTTCTGTATTATTGTTTCTATATTTACAATAAGATGGGAAACGGCCTGATTTCCTCTCCTTGTTGGTAACAGAGTCCGGAGATGTTTTTCTACGTACTTAATTGCTTTGTGTAATCCTTGCAGTGTTTTCTCAAGACATGGAATTCATAGCGTCCCCTCGATTTTAATAGTAAACGGAACTACCCGAGTGCAGTATCATGGTCCAAAAAGTCTACACTCCCTTTCGGACTTCTATCAAAAAACTACAGGTAGCATTTTAATAATTCGGTTTAAGCATCCTTTTTGTACTTATGATATATATGTCATGGTTGTGGATTTATGCATCATTTTTGACTTGTATACCACTTCTTGTGGAGTTATGCATCTATGTGATTTATACATCATTATTGTGGAATTATGCATCTTTTTGAATTATATATCATTGATTGTGGAATTATGCATCTTTTTGATTTATATATCATTGGTTGTGGAATTATGCATCTTTTTTATTTGTATTTTCTGCAATCATAATTAGCATGTGTGTGATTGACATTATGCATCTTTTTGTATTGCTATTGCTTACTTATTATATCCAACTTTTAGAAAACAAACCTACCTGCTTTTCTCTTTTCCACACTTTTTTATTATTTGGGCTGTTTTACACTACTGTTCGCGGTAGATATCAGGTCTGCTTACATCTTACTCTCCCCTATACCCCACCCTCCAGGTGGGATATACTGTTTGGTTCGGTTTATGTGTGTGATTGGTGATCCTAACATCAAAAACCGTGTTTTTTTGGCATTTATAGGACTTGAGCCCACGGTATACTTGACCGAAGATCAAGCGATGTCATCTTCAGAAACTAAAGCAAGAGGTGTTGATTCATGGAAGGACATAATGAGTGAGGAACCGTATCTGGTGTTTTCGTTATTGTTCGTCTTATTGAAATCATTCCTAATTTTATGTCCGGAGGTGGTATCGAGTGTGATAGCTTTATGGGCAGCATACATTCCGCGGCTGAATCTGTCAATCTTTGGAGAAAGTAGACAGGTTTTGACGCACGCCCTCCACTTGTTTGATGTAAAGTCGGCATTCAGTAAGCTCAAGGTTAGCAAAAGCAGGAAGTTCCATAACGGAGCGAGAAGTGCTCGTGTATTGGCATCGTTATCTTTGGGGGAGACATCTTCAGGAAGAGCTTGAGATGGTATAAATGCAGAATGATAAAAGTTTTAGTTGTTTCTTTCTATAAAACGTTAATTAGACTGAGGTGAACAATTTGTGTAATATATATATACACACACATTAATATGTATATTTTGGCTCCCTTTTTTTTTCTTGGCTCCAACCCTTTGTGTTATGCTTTCCAATTTAAAAGTTACTATCTTCATTTACTTTTTTTAAGATAAGATTTCTATCCATCCAAATGGCATTATAAGCAAAAACACTATTTGACTAGTTAACTTAACTAGGTAAAAGTCACTAGATTTTGAGTATAATTTTCAATCCATACATGCTTGTCCGGTAAGCTGATTTCATTTTCAGTTATAGGGTGCGTTTAATATACAGACTAAATGGGACTAGACGAGATGGGACAAAAAATATTCCTATGTTTGGTGTGCCATGGAATAAAAACAAGATGGGATAACATGGGACGAACTTAAGAATTTGTTCCATCAAAATAGACGACCAAACATCATGGACTAACAATATTACAATTTTACCCTTACTTTAAAATCTGGAGACTAAACCTAAAACAAAAACCAAAAACATTTTTAGGTATCACCTCCATCTTCTTTCCAGGGTATCGACCCTATCATCAAGTTCAAAACCATTCCATTTATCTTTAAATACGTCCATCTTGTTTCCGGAATGTAGACCCCAACATCAAGTTCAAATCGATTTCTTCATCTTTGATTTCATCCATCTTGTTTCCAGAATATCGTGCCCTAAATGGTCGCCTCCAACAAAACCATTGGTTACAAATAACAGTGAGGTTTGTTGAAATCGATTTCTAGAAATTCAACCCCAATTTAAATGGCGGCCTTCATAAAGAATCCACCGTTCAAGTTTGTTCAAATCAATTTCAAGAATTTATTGGAAGTTATATTTCGATATGAAGTTTGATTTCAACTTGAAGTTATATTTCAATTTGGAAGTTACATATCGATTTACAGATTCATGTCAATTCCAATTTCAATGTTAGATTCCAATCTGGATTTCAGTTGGAAGTTATATGTAGATTTGAATTGATTCCAAAAGTTATATCTTGTTATGCAAACAAGTTGTTCAAGCTGATGGACTCTAATTCAAGCAATGTATTTAGATGTTTGGAATGCATAGCCATTAAACAAAAATAATATTTATGAGCAATCTGGTCGTTTCAATAGGTTTGTCAATGCAAGACAGATAATTAGTCTAGTCATGTTCTAGTCGTACTAAACATAGGAAGACAATTTTGTCTCATCCAGTTCAAATGTGTTCTATCCTATCCTATCTCATATAGTCTCTATACCAAACAGGCAAACACTACCATAATGTCTAGAATTCATTTAATAAGAGCATATGAGTAGAACGTGTTTGGTTTTTTTTATCCAAAACCGATGGTTGATTTGGAAAAAGATGCAAAATATTTATTTAAGAATGAATGGTTTTCCTTGAATGAAAATTCAAATGTTATCCAAAATCGATGGTTGATTTGGAAAAAAAAAATGCAAAACATTTATTTATTTAAGAATGAATGGTTTTCCTTAGATGAAAATTCAGATGTGAATTAGTTGAACAAACTTGTAAGAATGACACATGTAAGAAACTCCAAGATCCTAGGTAGTTTTTCCAATAATTTATTTCATAAAGTCAATAAAAGAATATTTTTTTTAACTAGACGTGCACCTTATTTTTATTTTAGGGTTAATTACATGGGTATGTATCGAACTTGTCACGTTTTATCATTGTATGTACTCAACTTGTAAACTTACCGTTGTATGCATTGAACTTTCTAAAATTGCCATTGTATGAATCCAACTTTATCAAAACCTCAAGTTCGATACACTCTTGTGACAATGGCAAGTCTAGCAAGTTCGATACATACAATGATAAGTTTATAAGTTGAGTACATACAATGATAAAACGTGACAAGTTCGATACATACCTATGTAATTAGAGTTAAGTTCCGGTGAGACCAAGCTTTTTTGGTGAGACCGGTGAGACCAACATATTTTACTTGAAACTTCACATCAAAACATTTGTGAAGGTTAAAAAAATTGAGCATTCATCGTTAAAACATACTAAAAAACACTATTGAAAAAAAAAATTCCAAAAAAAGGTTAAAAAACGAAACCTTCACAGCAGGTTTTCTTGTGAAGGTTCGCATTATATATATGTAACCTTCACAGAACTTGAGCTGTGAAGGTTTCGTTTTTTAGCTTGTTTTCGATATTTTTTTGCATCGAAAGTGAATTTTAGGTCTGCGTATTCGAGTTTTAAGTACATTCATGGTGTTTTTTTGTGAAGTTTCGTACGTTAGGTATTGGTCTCACGCGGTCTCACAATAACAGCTTGGTCTCACCTGATCCTAAGTCATGTAATTAACCCTTTATTTTAAAGTCAAATATAAGAAATTAATATAATTACTCATTAAAATATGTGAAGTACTTTTATTGTATTAGCAAGTGTAACGTTTTTTATTTAAATATAATCAGTTGTTTTTATGAAATTTAAAAACAAGATCTTGAAATTTTGAAGAGTATATGAGAATGCGTTGGAAATTTAAACTTTAAGAATAAGCTTTTTTCTTTTTCAAGAATTGTTATGTTTCATGATATAAAGGTTCGAGAGCGTGATGCATTTTTATTTTCTCTCCGACTCCCCTTTCTTTTTCAAACTATCCTAGTAATTACTTACTAGGTTTAAAATTGTTAACAACAATCCATTTTCATAGTCAAAAATGATTATACCTAAGGTAAATGAAAATGAATCATTTACCAGTAAATGTTTACCTTGTAAAAATTTAATAAATAGCCGTAAATACTTGATGCATGTTAATTTGATAAGGTAATCCATAAAACTGATTATCAATACAATACTATCCTCTTTTTCAAACTAAATGGTGCGAGTTCCATGGTGACCATGGGCACACGACGGACGAGTGCAACAGCCTCAAAAAGGAGATTGCTTACCTCAGATCGAACGGGCACCTGAAAGGTATTATCAGCGATGAAGCAAAAAGACCAGCATCTCCGATCCATACCAAAGTGGTCAATTGTATCACTGGAGGATCGGAAGTATGTGGCTTGACGTATTCCGCAGCAAAACGACACGCACGAGAAGGACCCGAAGGATATCCTATCCCTGAAGAATCCAAGACTGCAGCTGAAAAAGAACTCGATACAGCAAAATTGACGTTCGATCAAGATGATCTCTCAGGACTTAACCAAAAACACCACGATGCTCTAGTCATACAGTTAACTATCGGAAACTGTTTGACCAAAAGAGTATTGGTTGATGGTGGAAGCTCAGCAAATGTCATATTTTCAGACACTCTCAAGATCATAGGCATCGACAGATCAAACATCGTACGACGAACTACCACATTAGTGGGATTCAACGGAGATGCGACGAATACTCTTGGAGAAATAGTGCTGCCAGTCTTCGCTAAAGGCATCAATAAGCAAACCAAATTCAATGTCATAGATTGTCCGTCAGCATACAATGCGATACTCGGAAGACCCTGGATCCATGATATGAAAGCCGTACCATCAACTTATCATCAAAAGATCAAATTTCCATCTCCTTGGGGCGTACAAGAAATTATCAGTGAAAAGAAGATTGCTCGTGAATGCTACAAGATCACAATGAAGACTAAACCCCAGGATATCTAGCAATTACAGAGCCAGGATGGAGTACGATCGTACGATGACCTTCAACTTGAAGAAGTCGTGCTAGATCAAAAACATCCTGATCGAAACGTCTTCGTAGGAGCAACACTAAACCCTGACATAAAAAACGAAATAATATCTTTTTTGCAGGAACACTCAGATTGCTTTGCATGGTCGCACGAAGACATGGTTGGAATTGATCCTGACATCATATCTCACAAGCTAAACGTAGATCCATCTTTTAAACCTGTGAAACAAAAAAGACGCAAGTTTGCACCAGAACGCAACAAAGTTATTAACGACGAGGTTGATAACTTGCTAAAAACAGGGAAGATCAGGGAAGTAAAGTATCCAGATTGGCTAGCAAACGTGGTTGTCGTACAAAAGAAGAATGAAAGTGGCGAGTCTGTATCGACTTTACAGATCTAAACAAAGCATGTCCAAAAGACCCGTTTCCACTACCTCACATCGATGCAATGGTTGATGCAACAGCAGGTCATGAATTACTCACGTTCATGGACGCTTATTCTGGATACAACCAAATTTTGATGCACACGGACGATCAAGAGAAGACAGCCTTCATAACAGACAAGGGAATATACTGCTATAAGGTGATGCCTTTCGGTCTCAAGAACGCAGGATCAACATATCAAAGACTCGTGAACATGATGTTCAAGGTGTTAGGATTATGTGCGAGACAGTAACAGGGTTATCGTGTCCAATGTTATAAGACACTAGTAGGTCACACTGCTGCACACCAAAATGAGAATGTTTGGATTATGGGAGATAATTAATTGGTTAATTATTTAGAGAGAAAAAGAAATAAATAATTAGTTAAATTATTTATAGATTAATTAATCAGTTAGATTAATTAATAGGATAATTATCAAAGATAATAATTATGGAAAATATCTATTTGATAATTATCAGGCATTTGATTTGGAATCAAACACTGCCTTATTTAATTGATATCATCAATATAAATAAGGGCTTAGGGGTTTTTGATGAATCAATAATAATAATAATAACTGATAACTCAGAAAAGTCTCTCTCTCTCCCTCTCCCCAAAACCGGCGCTAAAACCAGTAAGAGGAAGGTTCGCGTTTTGTTTTCGGGTAATCCTCGGTGGTGGTCTAGCAACTCTCTCAACCGGTGCCAGTAGCGGTGTACCCCCTGCTTGCCTTTCGGAGTTACTGTTCGCAAGGTAATCCACTAAAAACACCCTTTATTGTGTCTGTATGGTTTAAGATTGGATCCTTGTTTGGGAATTAGGTTTTATTCCGCTGTGCATGTTTTGTATCCCTAGATTCCCAACAGTGGTATCAGAGCCACTTCTTAAAACCCACAGATCAGGTTTATTCGTTTGATGTTTAGGTTTACAAAAATTCGATTTTTATATGTATTTAATCTTTATGTTTGTAAAAATTGAATTTTTATCGAAAACCGATGGTGGAACGGCGGCAGTTAGCCAACCGAACCACCAAGCTAACCACCACAAAACCACCAGCGGCTCACCACAGCTCGTGGTGGCCGCCGGCCGTTGCACCAAAGAACACCGCACCACCGTTTTGTGGTGGCGGTGGCTGCTACGTAATCGGCCACCACACAGCCGTGTGGTGGCGGCGGCGTTATCAGAAACCAACCACCACACCACCGATTGTGGGGTGGTGGTGTTCGGTGGAACCACCAAAGCCGGCGACGGCGATGGTGGAAATCAAATCGAAAGCCACAGTGGTGGCGATCGATTGAACGGCGGCGGTGGTGGCTCTAGTCACTGCTATCGTCGAGTTGTCCCTAATCGAACCGTCAATCGACGGTGGTGTCGATCGCCGCCGAGGCCCGCTGCACTACCAATTGGTGGCTGCGGCGGTTGTTAGGTCAATCGACCACCACACAGCCGTGTGGTGGCGACGCGGTTGTGGTCCGAACCACCGAAGCCGTAGAAGGCAACGGTGGTGGTGTTCGTCCGTAACGCCGGAGGCGGCGATGGTAGTAGGAGCTACTACTGCTGTCGTCGTTCTCCATATCAACCGCCACACCACCGATTTGTGGTGATGGCGGCGATAGTGTTCTTCTTTCGATCGATCGCGGCGGCGGCGGTGGCTTTCCGGCCGCTGCTGTTGCCGATGATTGTTATTGCGGTGGGCGGCGGTGGTGGCTACTTAGCTACTGCCGTCGCCGGTTGAATTAGGTGACGGCGGTGGTTGCTGCGGCGGTGGTGACTGTAAAAGTCGCCGCTGCCGGCGGCGATTGCGGTGGTAGTCCGGGCGGCGGTGGTGGCGATCGGGTCATCATCATCGCCGGCGTTGAAAAACCGCCGATCGACGACCGAGTTTCGGCGGATCGGTGGTGATTCAATGGCGTTTTGAGTTTCATTATTATCATTAACGGGTATCAGTTTGAAATCCGTTTCCGGATAATTTTTCGAATAAAGGATCGTTTTTCAGATAAGGTTAAAACGATTCAGGATAAGATTTAATTAATTATTTTAATTAATTAGTTTTATAATTATTAAATTAAAATTCAGATGTGTTTTAATTTATTGTATGATAAGTCATAGCTGAACCCTTTAGACCCGTGGTTATGTTTATCCGTTTTATTAGAGTAGTTGGGAGGCCTGCGAGCCATTTACAACCCTTTTTGTAATTTTAAAGTTTTATTAGAGTAGTTGGGAGGCCTGCGTGCCATTTGAACCCATTTTGTAATATTTATTTCAATTACATCGAGACGGAGACAAGATGACAACCATGGATCTCGAAGCCAGTGGGAGTGCCAGAAGACGAAGACTTTTTGTCACTTAGGGATTGAGACTGTTGTCTTGTGTTGGCTCACAAAACAACATTAGTTTAAGGGTTTAAGCTATGACTATGCTGTTTATATTTAAATTGCGTGGTTGTTTTACGTAATTGTTATTAAATATAAATTGCCCTTTAAACGGATTGTTTAAAAATTAAAAGGATACAAATACAGTTAGTGTTTGGATCCAGTTTTTTCAAAGTTTTGAAAAAGAAAACTGGCAATTTAGACCCTTGTTAAAAATCATAGATTAGTAAGTGCAACCCACTTTAGGGGCACTTCCGGTGTAAGGTACATAGGGCGTTGTAAGTGCACACACTATGAACGCCCGTGTTCAAACCGAAACTGGAAGGTGATAAAACTCTGCGAATTATCTCCGGGTGGTACCGGCCAGAGTTTGTCCAGGTCCCGGGTGGTGCAATCTATTTTGGTAATTATTTATTCACTGGGTGGTACCAGGCCAAAATGCACTAGAGGGACTAAATATGTACGGATTATTAATATCCGATGTCCCGACGATCTAGAAGTCGTATTTTCAAGATAGGAATACGATTGGTATAGTGTTGCCTACCGTAGATCGCATGAGTCGGTATGACATGATCACATGCTTCCCGACACATGTGAAATATGGATTCTAGTCTAATAAATTTATTTTAAGGGTAATAATTTATTAGAATTATATAATTATAAACTAAAACTGGAATTTTATATTCTTCTGTAGATGTCTCCAATTAGTATTCCGTTTTATTCACCTGAAGAGTCACTTCGCCTTATTATGGGCAAGTGGAAGCTTACGGGCCATAACTTTCCAGTTTGGAAGTTACACTTGAGGAACGTTTTATGTGCCCAGGATAAGCTTTATGTGATCAACAAACCCGTATCACGACCTAAAAGCAATGCCCCTGAAGAGGAATTTGCTGAGTATTTTAGATACTTGACAGATGAATCGGATGTAATGTCCATTCTGATTTTCTCTATGTCACCCGAGTTCACGGGAGATTTAAGAGTTAAATCATGTCACGAGGTTGTGAGAGATGTGGAGAACCAGCTAGGTCTCTACAAGCACACGGGAAAGCTGTTGATCATGCAAGAGATTTTCTCCCTAAAGCTACAGAAGGGTCAGTCAGTTAAAAACCATCTTATTGATATGAGAAGGCCTTTTAAGTGTTTATCACGTCTGGGGTACAAGATAACACAGGAAGAGTTAGTGTACCTCATGTGGTTCTCCCTCACAAAGGAAGTTCAGGACACAGCTAGTGCCTACATGAAGGAACCAAAGAGCGACGTGGATAAAGTTCATGAAGATATTCTGGCCAGTCTAGAGCCAGTACCCGAACCCGCGAATCTCATGGACACTGATATAATTGATGAGCTGGGAGATCTGAGTTGCCCAGAATGTGGCAGTGAGGATATTTGCGAGCACTCAATGAACATCGACCAGATGGATATCGGTTTACCCGATACTCCAGGTATCTTTATGATAGATTGCTTAATCACTTCTTATGAATCATGGGTAATTGATACAGGCAGTGGTAACCACATTTGTAATCATTTACAGGGATTCACTAGAAGAAAGACTCTGAGGAAGGACCGTTCGAACCTACGAGTGGGCGAAGGCACTCCGTTGATTGCTGAAGCCGTGGGATCTTATAGTCTTAGTTTACCCTCGGGTCTAGTTTTGGAACTGGATAATTGTTATTATATTCCAAATATGATTAAGAATGTATTGTCTTTTGATTTGTTGGTAGACCAAGGCTTTTACTATAAATATTCTTATAAAATGATTTCGGTTTTTAAAGATAATATTTTCTATTTCAAAGCTACACCCGTAGATGGTCTATACACTGTAAATCTTAAAGACAACAATAGTGAAATCTATCATATAAGTAAGCGATCCAAGGATATTGAGGATCAGACTTACCTCTGGCATTGTCGTTTGGGCCATATAAACAAGAAACGTGTTGAACTACTCCTAAAAGGAGGTTTTCTTGGAAATTTCGACTACAAACCTTTTGATAATTGCGAATCTTGTTTATCTGGTAAAATGACAAAGCAACCTTTCAACAGTGAGAATGAAAGGGCTACTGACTTGCTTGAAATAATCCACACAGATGTATGTGGACCTTTCAGTCATGTAGCAAGAGGAGGATACCGGTACTTCATTACCTTCACTGACGACTTCAGTAGGTATGGCTATGTCTACTTAATGAGACATAAATCTGAAACCTTTGAGAAATTCAAGGAATATCAGAATGAAGTACAGAATCTACTTGACAAGAGGATCAAGTTCTTACGGTCAGATCGTGGTGGCGAATATCTCAGTGATGAGTTTGACAATCATCTGATGGAGTGTGGGATTGTGTCCCAACTTACACCTCCGTATACACCTCAGATGAACGGTGTATCAGAAAGGAGAAATCGTACATTGCTTGACATGGTACGAACGATGATGTGTCATTCTTCGCTGCCAGTATCATTCTGGGGACACGCGCTCGAAACAGCAGCACACATACTGAACAGAGCGCCAACAAAGTCGGTAGAAAAGACTCCATACGAGTTATGGAAGGGTAAGAAACCCAACATATCTTTTCTGAAAATTTGGGGTTGTGAGGTTTACGTCAAACGACCTACCTCAGAAAAACTCAAACCCAAATCCGACAAGTGTTTCTTTGTTGGATATCCCAAGACCACCGTAGGATATTATTTCTACAACCCTGAAGAGAACAAAGTGTTTGTTGCTCGAAATGGAAAATTTCTGGAAGAACAGTTTCTCAGTTTAGAGAACACCAGAAAGGATGTAGATCTACAGATAGTAGACGAAGAAAACACTACACCAGTTGTTGAGCCAGAAATTCAACACAATAATGTTGAACCTCAATCAGAGCCGATTGAGGAAGTGCAAACACAGGACCTTCGCAGATCTAGTAGGGTAAGACAATAACCAGATAGGTATCTTGGGTTCCTAGTCTCTCAAGACAGTGGAGACTTAAATGAACCAACATCCTATGAAGAAGCTGTGTCAGGCAGTGAGTCTGAACAATGGCAGGAAGCCATGAAGGCCGAGATGCAATCCATGTATGACAACCAAGTCTGGGAGTTGACTGATTTGCCACAACACTGTAAGGCTGTTGGACGCAAATGGGTTTTCAAGAAGAAAACCGACATGGATGGGAACGTACATACCTTCAAAGCCAGACTGGTTGCAAAAGGATTCACGCAAACTCATGGCATTGACTATGATGAAACCTTTTCACCAGTGGCAATGTTGAAGTCAATTAGGATTCTTATGGCCATCTCAGCGTACTTTAACTACGAGATTTGGCAAATGGACGTCAAGACAGCCTTTCTGAATGGAAAGTTAACAGAAGACGTCTATATGGAACAACCAGAGGGGTTTGAAGATCCTAAGAATCCTAATAAGGTATGTAGACTGCTAAAATCTATTTATGGATTGAAGCAAGCATCTCGAAGCTGGAACTTACACTTTGATGAGCGAATCAAAGAGTTTGGCTTCGCTAAAAGTGAGTTTGAGCCATGTGTTTACACTAAGTTCAGTGGGAGCATAGTAACCTTCCTGGTCTTGTATGTAGATGACATACTACTCATAGGAAACGATGTACCAACTTTACAGAGTGTTAAAGAATGGTTAAGTAAATGTTTCCAGATGAAAGACCTTGGAGAAGCCGCTTATATACTAGGTATAAAGATCTACAGAAACAGATCTAAGCGGCTTATCGGACTTAGTCAGAGTACATACATTGACAAAGTACTGAAGAGATTCAGGATGGATGAATCCAAGAAAGGATTCATTCCAATGCAACATGGCATAGTGTTAAGTAAAACACAGTGTCCTGTTTCTAGTGAAGATCAGGACAGGATGAAATCGGTCCCATATGCTTCTGCAATTGGATCGATTATGTATGCCATGCTATGTACTAGGCCCGATGTTGCTTACTCAGTAAGTGTTACGAGCAGATACCAACAGAATCCAGGTGAGCCCCATTGGGTGGCTGTCAAGAACATTCTCAAATATCTGAGAAGAACAAAAGAAATGTTCTTGGTCTTTGGAGGTACTGCGGATGAAATTAGTGTCACCGGGTACTCTGACGCTAGTTTCCAGACCGACAGAGATGACTTCAGGTCACAGTCAGGGTATGTCTTTACCCTAAACGGAGGTGCGATCTCATGGAAGAGCTCGAAGCAGGACACGATTGCAGACTCAACTACAGAGGCAGAGTACATTGCAGCATGTGATGCAGCAAAGGAAGCTGTCTGGCTGAGGAATTTTCTATCGGATCTCAGAGTGGTTGCCAGTATCTCGAGACCGATAGATATATTCTGTGATAACTCAGGAGCCGTGGCGCAAGCAAAGGAACCTAGAGAGCATCACAAGTCGAGACACGTGCTCAGAAAGTATCACCTCATCCGAGAGATCATTGGAAGAGGAGATGTGAGAATATGCAAGATTCCAACAGAAGACAATGTCGCAGATCCGCTGACAAAGCCACTAGCAAGGGCAAAGCATGAGGCACATGCGAATTCCATTGGGATGCAGTACCTGGAAGCCAGTAGCTAGTACTTAGTTTATTAATTATTACTATAGTCTAATTTAGAAACAATGTAATCATGTAAAGTTTTTATTTCACAGTGTGTTGGAAATAAATGGAGGTTTTAATTTCATGATTGTTCTAAATTAACTATTTTTCGCATATTTAACGTATCCTTGATTCTACAAAGTCTTGTATGAAATCTAAATTTCCGTAGCCACTTATTGAAATGGGAATTTCAATAGGGAGTTTTTACGCTACTATAAATACTTGATGATTTATTCAAAGTAAAGAATAAAAGCACAAGTGATGTGACCAAGTATTTGTAGATACTCATCAGAGTGTTTGGGTATTGGAAGTGACCAGTAATCAAGTCTGCTTCATGGAGCCTTAGTCATAAGCACTGACTTGATAGGTTGTCCTTAGACCTGAGATATTTGGTTTGGGAACACGAGGACCACTGTACTCTTAGCACGTACTAACGCTGCACCGTAACTGGGTGGCCATACGGGACGTGACTAGATACAGCGGAAGCGTGGATCCAAATGCAAGTAGTCAAGAAGGGATTTGCACCTCTTTCAAAAGAGAGATATTTCCGGGCCCCTTGACGATTAAGATTGGCAGAAAACGCGTGGCCACGCTCGGATAGAATAACAAGGGTTATTTAGTAATATCCGTTACTGCAGGCAATCGAAATCAAAGTCAAGAAATACTTGATTTTAAGAAATGAATCCTCCACTCCATGTCTTAAATCACTTTAGAAATATCGTGTGCAAAAGGAATGAATCTGTGTACTAATTCAAGTGTGAATTGTATCTCTGGATATAAGAGATCTTATAACCTGGTTAACCTAAGTGTCTGGCTAGGGACCTCCTTAGGCGAATGATAACAGTTCAGTTACATGTCTAGCACAAGTGGGAGTCTGTTAGGATTATGTGCGAGACAGTAACAGGGTTATCGTGTCCAATGTTATAAGACACTAGTAGGTCACACTGCTGCACACCAAAATGAGAATGTTTGGATTATGGGAGATAAATAATTGGTTAATTATTTAGAGAGAAAAAGAAATAAATAATTAGTTAAATTATTTATAGATTAATTAATCAGTTAGATTAATTAATAGGATAATTATCAAAGATAATAATTATGGAAAATATCTATTTGATAATTATCAGGCATTTGATTTGGAATCAAACACTGCCTTATTTAATTGATATCATCAATATAAATAAGGGCTTAGGGGTTTTTGATGAATCAATAATAATAATAATAACTGATAACTCAGAAAAGTCTCTCTCTCTCTCCCTCTCCCCAAAACCGGCGCTAAAACCAGTAAGAGGAAGGTTCGCGTTTTGTTTTCGGGTAATCCTCGGTGGTGGTCTAGCAACTCTCTCAACCGGTGCCAGTAGCGGTGTACCCCCTGCTTGCCTTTCGGAGTTACTGTTCGCAAGGTAATCCACTAAAAACACCCTTTATTGTGTCTGTATGGTTTAAGATTGGATCCTTGTTTGGGAATTAGGTTTTATTCCGCTGTGCATGTTTTGTATCCCTAGATTCCCAACACAAGGAACACCTCGGTCGTACGATGGAAGTCTATATCGATGATATGCTAGTAAAGTCTGAGCGATCGCACGATCATATACATCATCTAAAGCAATCATTTGATATCCTACGACAATACAAGATGAAGCTTAATCCAACGAAATGTTCTTTCGGAGTACGTGCTGGGAAGTTCCTTGGATATAGGGTCACCCAACGTGGAATAGAGGCGAGTCCAGAACAGATCAAGGCCATAACAGAAATACAATCCCCAAGGAACGTGAAAGAAGTACAGAAGCTTACTAGACGAGTAGCGGCATTAAACAGGTTTATCTCACGATCGTCCGATAAGTGTCATCTATTCTATCACGTATTACGCAAGAATCAAGATTTCAACTGGACAGAGGCGCATGAAAAAGCACTGCAGGATTTAAAACAATATATGGCCTCCCCTCCGCTGTTGACAAAACCAATCGAAGGTGAAAGCTTACAGTTATACTTAGCTGTTAGCAATAATGCAGTTAGCGCAGTCCTCGTACGAGAGGACGATCAGCAGCAACATCCGATTTACTATGTAAGTAAATCTTTTCTCAATGCCGAGACCAGATATACGTCAATGGAAAAATTACTATTGGGTCTCGTGACGGCAGCTAAAAAGTTAAGACATTATTTTGAGTCACATCATATAATTGTCGTAACTAACTATCCTCTCAAGACTGTGCTTCGTAAGCCTGAACTTACAGGACGATTAGCTAAATGGAGCATCTATCTCAGTGGATTTGATCTCACATATAAATCCAGAACAGCAATAAAATCGCAAGCACTAGCAGATTTTGTGGCAGAATTCAGTCCAGGAATAGAGCAACCATCGCACGATGAAATCAATAATGTGATGATCCAAGACAACCAGCTTTGGACCTTGCACGTCGATGGATCCTCCAACATAAGAGGATCAGGATTAGGAGTTGTCTTGAAATCATCACACGGGGGGAACATGGTGTACTCGATAAGGTGTGAATTTAAAACTACCAACAACGAAGCAGAGTACGAGGCTTTGATCGCTGGATTGGATATAGCTTACAGCTCGGGGGCACGACGCGTGCACGTACGAAGCGATTCATTACTAGTGGTGAATCAAGTTAACGGTGACTTTCAAGCAAAGGATTCGAAAATGATGACATATCTCGGGATCGTTAAAGAAAACATCGCACGATTCGAAGAGTTCACGATAGAACAAATCCCGCGAGATTTAAATGTCCAAGCTGATGCTCTAGCTAACATGGGGTCTGCATTCAGTGAACCTACTTTGGACAACATTCCAATAATTCATCTTATGACATCTTCCATCGAAGCAAAAGAGAAAGTACAGATGATTGAAGAAGTTTACAACTGGTCGCTCGATATATGGAACTATCTCAAATATGATAGACTTCCTGACGATAAGATGGAAGCAAGAAAAACCAAATCGAAAGCCTCACGATATACGATCTTTGAAGGAAAATTATATCGCAGATCCACATCTGGACTAATCCTATGATGCATAACAAGTAAGGAGCACATGAATCAGATCCTACAAGAGATGCACGATGGAGAATGCGGAAACCATTCTGGAGGACGAAGTCTTGCGAATAGAATCTCACGACAAGGCTATTATTGGCCTACTCTTCGAGAAGATGCTATGAGGTACGTAAAAAGATGCGACGCCTGTCAGAAACATTCAGGTACGTCTCACTTACCTTCCGAACCCCTACATTCTGTTCTAATCCCATGGCCATTTATGCGATGGGGAATGGACATCGTAGGAAAGTTACCTCCTGCTCAAGGACAGAAAGTTTTCTTACTTGTTCTCACTGATTATTTTTCCAAATGGATCGAAGCCGCTGCTTTCTCCCAGGTAAGAGACAAAGAAGTTATTTCTTTTATTCAAACTAACATTATATATAGGTTTGGAGTACCATCGGAGATCATGTGCGATAATGGTTCGCAATTCATAAGTGAAAAGACTCGTAAGTTCTGCGATGAACGTGGAATCAGGTTAATTACTTCGACGCCAAGATACCCTCAATCCAATGGTCTCGCAGAATCGAGTAACAAAGTCATCATCATTCGATTCGAAAAAGACTAAAGGAGGCAAAGGGGGAAATGGGTCGAAGAATTACCTTCGGTCTTATGGGCAAATCGTACGACTCCAAGGACTTGAACAGGACAAACACCCTTCTCTCTCGTTTATGGATGCGAAGCAGTACTACCGATCGAATCCCAACTTCCAATCGCAAGGCATCGTACGATGGAGCAAAACGTAATAGACCTATATTACAATCTGGATGCATTGGAAGAACTTAGAGAAAAGGCATTCCAGAAAATGGCATTACAAAAAGCCATGGTCGAACGATATTTCAACAAGAAAGTAAAGGCAAAAATCTTTCAAGTAAGTGATTACGTCCTACGACAGGTATTTCAGAATACTCAAGAGCTAAACGCTGGAAAACTTTCCATTAAATGGGAAGGACCTTATATAATCTCTAAGATTATTGGGAATGGTGCATATAAACTTACGACCATCGAAGGTAAGGAAATCCCACGTAGCTGGAATGCAACACATCTTAAGAGGTACTATTTCTAAACCCTTTTCATTTTTTATTATCTTATTACAAACGATTACTAACTTGGGCGTCGGAGCACCGTTGGTCAAACCAACGGCCACCCCTTAGCCATTCTTTTCTTATCGCAGGAATCGCACAATTATCGCAAGTATCGCATAAATATCGCAGATATCGCACGAATATTGCAAGTATCGCACGAATAACTTAAGCTTATAACGCACGATCACCTCTTTTAAAACTATACGCACGCGCGCAAGACAAAACGCCAGTCGCACGAATACTCTAAATCAGTAAAAACAGAAACGTTTCTAAAATAGAACTAAGTTCTAAAAGCACAAGTTAATGTGTACGATAAACTAAAACAATTCATTTCAAAATAAAAAGTACTTAAACAAACAAAAAGTACTCAAAACATCGTACGATTACAAAATAAAGCTAAACGCTAGGAGGAGCATCTGATCCTACAACCTCAGACCCTCCTACTCCTGCAACATCTGTAGATCCCACAATATTGGGAGGAATTTCTTCAGTAGCCAAGATCGCAGGGTTGGATCCAGAAACCGTTTCATTTGGGGTCTCCTCCCCAACCACAGTAACCTCAGCAGGCTTCTCTCCACCTTCCTCGTCCAAGTCCTTAAGATCATCAGCATCAAGGAGGTCCTCAGATCCCATCAACTCTCGGAACGACTCCACTTCCTCTTTGGCAATCCCAACGGTGAGAGTGTCGGCGATCACACGACGCATCAGGGCCGCACGTGCGACTACCCTCACCAGCGATGCCTCATCCTTCAGATCCTGGATCTCGGACAACAAAGCCTCCTCCCTAGTTGCTTTTTCCAGCTACACCGCCTTCACCTCCTCCTCCAGTTTGGACGCACGATCAAGGACAGTCTTCATACGAGCCCGTTGCTCAGTCCTCATGTGCTCCGTAGCCTCGAGCTTAGCCTCCAAATCATCGACTTTCACTTGTTTGGCTTCCAAGTCAGAGGCAAGCTTGAAAACCTTCTCCTTGGCCTTGTCTGCTTCCTTCAAAGCAGCTCTTTCACTGGCCATCTTGGCCCGCATATCACCTTTTATGGTCTCCATACGAGAATGGAGACCAAGGCTCGCTTGAAAACCCTGAGAAAAGAAAACGGTGTTAAAAACGATTTAAAAAACGTACGATAATCATAAAATCGTATGACAGAAGGATACTTACCAGGAAGGAGAGGCCTACAGCAGCAGCGTCAATCTCTTCGAACCTCAACTTCGCAAATTGTTCTTTTTGTGAAGGCAGCAGGAATTGTTCGATAGCTGGGAAGATATCCTCCTTCTTCATGACATCGCCTTCTAAGAAACCCTTTGGCAGGGTTATGTTCAGAGTTGACGATCCCGGCTCATCGACCGTCTTCTTTAACGATTTGGCAGGAGTCTTCGTTGCTTTGACTCCTTTAGATGGATCCTCAGGAGGAACAGAGTGGAGAAGCGTCGACCACATCATCCGCCTTTCGAACGACTTCATGCGATGGGTCGATGGTCTCAGATGCAGACCTCGTACGTTTAGCCGGAGGCTCACCTCCAACCATCTCCTTCTTCTTCAAAGTTGCTCTCCTAGCAGCTTCCATTTGTTGTTCCCTCTTCGAAAGTTTCTTCGATGATCCTACAAGAGTAAAATACATATAAGAAACGTCAGAAAATTATATCGTACGATAGGATTATCCAATGTATCGTACGACTTACCTTCCATATCTTCTTTTGAAATCACCTGGACTTCTGGATCTGTCTGTGTAACTTCGTCGTCACTTTCGATCGAAATCTCCTTCGCCTTTTGCGTGGAGTACAACCGCTCACCGATACTGTACGACAAGAATCGTTCAACTGAAGCCTTTGATTCCTCAGTAGCTTCAAAAGAAAAATCAATCTCTGCAAAAGCAATCAAACATAAGATAGACAAAACAAAAATAACAAAGAAAACATTCTCCAAAGATACACCTATACCTAAGGAATTCCACTCTGGAGCAATCCATCCACCCTCATCCAGAACTGAAGATGATCGTACGAACACATATCGAGACTTCCACCCGCGATCATGTACTTGAGTACCATGTACTAACATAGAATCCCCCTACCCTTCGGAAACAAACCATATCGGTCATAATCCGTTGGCTTCACGGAGTACGCCGTAAGAAGGTCGTTGACAGTGAACGCAGGACGACCCCAGTCCTTCGTCACACGTTCGATAACTTGAATAACCCTCCAAAATTGGGGCATCAATTGACCAGGGGAAAGGTTGAATCGACTCATGAATGCTCGAGAAAGAGGACTATAGGGCCACTTAAAACCTATTTTAGACGGGTACTCAAAACGTGCAAAAAATCCAGCAGGAGCATCGGCAGGCCTAACCTCACCTGCAACCTTCAGAATCGCACTATCAGGCATCCCAGATAACCTTCTAAGGGCCAAAACCTCTACAGAATCCTTAATGGTACTCTTAACCTCCATCGACTCGAAAAACTCCAACCGACTTAAACTATTCCTAAGACGATTAAAACGAAGCAAATCAAAATTCTTAGGGTTCTTATCAGCCTTAATCTTTAAACGCATGAAAATCAGAAAGAGAAGAGAATACCATATATTGGAAATCGACTAAATCCTTGCCGAAAATAAAGGATTGATTTTGGGACAGATTCCGCAAATAATTTGGAAGATATGTATCTGATTTGAATTGAAATCATCCATTATATGGTAACTAAATTTCTTCTCCAAGTAATGCAGGTTCAATCACGTGATAACACGCGTCCAATTCAAACCGTTGCGACGACAGTTGTCATAACCACGTCACCACGACGACGTCACTAAACCGTTCCTATTCGGTTCAATTTGAACGAAATTCGTTCATTAACAATTGATTATTCAAAGAACCAAACTAACGATTGATTTTGCAGGATAAGAGATTCAGAAATATTCAGAAATAAATTTTTCTAAATCTCGGGGGCAAACTGTTTGGGTGAAAATTTACGATTGCACGATGTACGATGACCGACTTAAAATCATAAGATATTTTTCAGGATAATAGTCCTGTATTAAGATAAGGTCCTGAGATAAGATACGCTTACCCTCGAACGTTAGCGAATAACCATCGAACGATCTTTATATAAGATATCGTACGAGATGATTTAAGAACGTACGATATCATGCAATATTATACTAATGGCTAAAATCTGTCTTAATTATGATCTTTATAACAGATAAATAACAGGCATTGAAGATCAAATGACCGTTCAAAGATAGAGATACGCTCCTCATTGAATATACGGCAGTTACAACCAAGATCCAAGCTTCGGTTATGACCGTTGCATTTAACGCACAATTATGAGCATCGGTTACATTTCAGCAACTATAAAAGGAGGCCGAAACCATCATTTGGGGACATCTGATTACTTTGGAAGCTGTGAATATTCTCTACAATTTCTATATTACTCTTTGTAATTTACGTTCTATTTCATTGTAATCGTACGATCCACGCTGTAATTCTCGAGGACATCACCCCTTATTGGTGATACTTAGTGCAACGTCGACTATACCCTTTTAGCCGGCCGCAGGTTTTTTCCTCGACCTCGAGGTTTTTCCTGCGTCATCAACTACCTTGTCTCTTTATTTATTTTATCGCACGATTTATCGAACTAGATTTCTTTCTCTCGACGGATTTGCCTCACAACATCTTACGATATTTAATTGTGTAATTTTTTACCAAAACAAAACCTAAATAAAAGGAAAGTAAATAATTCTAACCAACTATAAAACTTATAGATAATTAACAAAATAAGCTAACAATGATCCTAAATACTTGATAAAGAAAATAATAAAATAATAAGAAAAATAGCTTGATGCAGTTTTTCTCTGTTTTCGTTTTGTTAGTGTACCTGCATCAAAAATGTTCAAAAATATTTATAAATTAAACTTATGCAATAATAAGTTGTAGACTTCATATCGGGACGTATACGTATGCCATCACCCATTTAAAATCCTTTTAGAAAATTGGGTTTATAGTCTTGAAAAAGAAAATATCTGCATATTAAATAAAAGGGTTAATTACACGGGTGTGTATCGAACTTGTCACGTTTTTTCATTGTATGTATCCAACTTTTAAAATTGTCATTGTATGTATCGAACTTGCTAAACTTTGCCATTGTATGTATCCGGTTACCTGCTAAGAAGGTAACCGGTGAAAATGCCACATGGGATGCCACATAGGTGACACATAGACTGCCACATAGGTTCAAAGATTGAGTAAATTACAATTTTCGTCCCTCTAAGTTACTGATTAGGTTCAAGGACCTGTTTTGAGTAAATTACAAAAGTTTTATCAACCACCACCAACTATACCACCACCACCACCACACCACCACCACCACCATCACCATCCACCACACCACCACCAGCACCACCACTACCACCACCAGCACCACCACCATCCTCCACACCACCACCACCACCAGCACCACCACCACCCTCCAGACCACCACCACCGTCGCTGCCTCCAAACAACCACCACCACCACCGCCCTTCAAACCACACCACCACAGCCACCATCTCCGCCACCAAAGCTTTTAGTCCCAAACCCTAAATCGATTTCAGATTTGGAGAAACCACCATAACCACCATCGATTTTAGATTTCGATTTCAGATTTCAGATTTGAAGAGACGTTGCCGGTTGGTGGTGGTAGCGATTTTGAACAGAGAGAGAGATGGAAGAGACGTCGCCGGTGGTGGTTGCGATTTTGGGTGGTGGTGGTCGCGATTTTGGCCGGAGATTTGCAGAAACCACCATCTCGATTTTAGATCTACAGAAACCCTAAGTCGGAGAACGTTACCTCCTCCTCCTCCGGCGACATGGTGTTGTCGGAGACATGGTGGTGACGGGTGGTGTGGCCGGAATCGTGTTGGTTACGGAGTGGTGTTGCAGGAGATGTGGTGGTTACGGGGTAGTGTGGCCGGAGACGTGGTGGTTACGGGGTAGTGTGGCCGGAGGCGTGGTGGTTACGGGGTGGTGTTGCCGGATACGTGGCCGGTGACATGCCGGAATTAGGTGATCGGCCGGTGACATGCCGGAATGGTGGAAGTTCAAGAGAGAGAGAGAGAGAGAGAGATAAAGAGGATAGAAGGGTTACAATTTAACCCCTTGTTCTTTCATTTTTGTTACATAAAACCTCAAGGACCAAATTTGTAATTTACTTCTTTTAAAAATAAAAAAATAAAATTACACATCAGATATAACTTGACACATCAGCTTTTTTGTAGGTAACAAGTTCTTCGATACATACAATGACAAGGTTTAGCAAGTTCGATACATACAATGGCAATTTTAAAAGTTGGATACATACAATGAAAAAACGTGACAAGTTCGATACACACCCGTGTAATTAACCCTAAATAAAAAGAATGTTCCTGTTATATGTATAGAAAGAAAGATGACATTTCCAATGCAATTTATCTTATTAATTATGATCAAAAGTTTTATATTAATAAACAATTAAGATTTTTATTAAACCACATGCTCACTAGGTAAGATGAACACTTGTGCTAAGATTGCAATAGTTGTACAGACGGAGCATACTGTGTGGCCCTATGCTACCGTTTTGGTTCATATATCGTAGGGTGAAAAGTTATAGGGTTGTAAAAAATACCATTATATATGTTTTGAAACTATAACATGGATATAAGTTTTTTTCTATAGAGTTGATTTGTAAAACTCTTCTTCCACATTAGACCTAAGTTTAAATCTTGATAGTCTCATTTTCTTAGTTTTAACTTTTAATTTCTGAATTATTATGTTTTAAAAAAGGGTTTAGTTCCCCAAAATACATCCAAGTTGTCACCTTTTGCTATTGTATACACTGTACTTTAAAAATTACCATTTGATACATCATACTACCTAAAACTTGACATTTAGTACATTGTGACCTGCTATCACAGGTCAACAGCCGGTCACCCCTTCTCCGGCGACTTTTCCGGCCATCCGGTCATCTTCTTCGGCGACATTCCGGCGACCCATTTTCTCCGACGACCTCAACCTCTTTCTCCGGCGACCTCAACCTCCTTCTCCGGCCTAGCAAAGTTCCCGGAGTTCTCCACCTTCAACCACCGTCACCACCACCACTATAACACAACCACCACCGCTGCCGCCATCACCACCCCTGTAACACCACCACCACCGCCGCCACCACGACCACCACCACCATTCCCGGAGTGTTGATGGTGATGGCACCGATTATCCGAAATGTCAAACGCCGACAGCCGAACCAACGACCCGATTTGCGGCGGAATCGAACCCGACAGCTCGTTGCCGTGGAGGTCGATCACGTTGAGGTAAATGCACATCGGGAGCTCCGGCGGGATCTCGCCGAAGAGGCGGTTGGAGGAGAGGTTTAGGACGGTGGTGGTGGTCGTGGTGGCGGCGGTGGTGTTGGTGTTACAGCGGTGGTGATGGCGGCAGCGGTGGTGGTTGTGTTATAGTGGTGGTGGTGATGGTTGTTGAAGGTGGAGAACTCCGAGAACTTTGCTAGGCCGGAGAAGGAGGTTGAGGTCGCCGGAGAAAATGGGTCGCCGGAATGTCGCCGGAGAAGATGACCGGATGGCCGGAAAAGTCGCCGGAGAAGGGGTGACCGGCTGTTGACCTGTGATAGCAGGTCACAATGTACTAAATGTCAAGTTTTAGGTAGTATGATGTATCAAATGGTAATTTTTAAAGTACAGTGTATACAATAGCAAAAGGTGACAACTTGGATGTATTTTGGGGAACTAAACCCTTTAAAAAAAATTACGATAAAAGACTTGAACATATTACTTAACATATGAAAAATAAATGAACTAACCGATACACCAATGTTGATTTGTGAAAAAATATCACTATATTTGTTCTCATAGTCAAATGGTGTCAAATTTAGACCTGTAGGACCATATTTTTACATTTAAAACTTTATAACAAAACACTGTGAAGGTAAGTTTTTTTCCACGGATTTTCATATTTTTTTGCTGTGAAATTTCAAGTATAAAAAACTTGGTCTGCTATATGGTGAGAAGTGGTTATCAACCGTTAGGTGAGAAATAGACGAACATTAAGATGAAATGCACCGAGATCCACCAAATTAATTCTTTTTTTAAGCCGCAATTCATGAGAGGTATTTGATTAAAAGTGTGGGATCATGTGAGAAATGACATTTAAAAGAACACGAGAACCAACAAAATAATATATGATTTTGTGAAAGAAGTCATGCGGGCAACTTTGCTCGCAATTTAAGTCGCATGAATTATATATGATTTTGTACATGAATCATATATAATTTCTTAGTTCGTATGTTCTTTTAAATTTTTACTATTCTCGTTTGATCTTGCCCTATTTTTTTGTAAACCTTATAAAGGTTATAAACCAATATTTATGGAGGACCAATATAAACCACACATTTCAATAATTAATGATTTAAAAAAAGAATAGTAAAAAGAATTCCCAAAAATAACTAAGAGCATCTTCAACAAGTATGTTAAAATAGAAAAAAAAAAATTTTAACAATTTTTTGCTCCAACAATTATGTCATCTCATATGCTAAAATAGAAAAGAAAGGATAAAGATGAAAAAAATAGAAAAAAAAAGATTTTAACAATTTTTTGCTCCAACAATTATGTCATCTCATATACTAAAATAGAAAAGAGAGGATAAAGATGAAAAAAAATCTCTAAGAGCATCTCCAACAGATTTTCTATAACTTTTTTTAAAATAGAGAACTAAAAGTCAAAATCTCTAAAATAAATTATATTCAACTCCAAGAGATTCTTTATTTTAGAGATTTCAACATCATTTATATTATTTAAATATTCATTACTTGTATAATCCCAATAAGCTTTTTAATTTTTTTATATGTAAAAATGATATTACTTTATTCTCATTGGCACCTTAGTGGATTGAATAAAAAAAGCATTTATCTCTCCTCCAAACCAAAATATAGAAAATTCTCTATATTAAGAGTTTTTATCTTAAATCTATATTTTAGAGTATGGAATAGGATACTTTTGGAGCATTTTAGAGAGCAAAAACTGGTTTTTCTCTAAAACAAGGATGTTGTTGGAGATACTCTAAATTTAGAGAAATCTCTAAAAGTTTTAAAAGATAGAAACATTAATTTAGAGCAACTTCCCTATAATTTCTCTAAAATGAAGATTCAAAAAAATCAAAATCTTCAATAAATATTACATTCATCTCCATGAGATTCTCTATTTTAGAAATAAATGAATTATTATATTATTAAAATATTGTTTAAATATATTAAAATATTATTTCTTTTACCTAATCATTTTATTTGAAGATATTTGATTGGTGGAATATAATAAAAAATAATTGAGAAAATAATTAATCTAGCCATTTTCAGAAAATCAGTTAACCTCTTACCCTTTCTCTCCCTCCGATAACTGAAATACCCATCCGGCCGATCCGACGCCTGTGGCCGCTATCCGGCACGAAATGAGGAATCCGGCGAAAAATTACTCCGGCCGCTCCCAACCCACCCGCTATTCGCGGCGGGAGCAATTTATTGAATTTAATATGAGCCACCCGCTATCCATATATATATATGAGCTGCTATTGTGTGTGGATATATATCCCTTCATTGTTTCTTATGAGTCGCTATATATGAGCCGCTATCCATATATATTGTTTCTTATGAGCCACATGGATATATATCCCTTCATTATATATATATATATATACTAGTTTTGATCCTGTGTAACACACGGGATAATTTCAAAAAATTAAATCATGCAAAAAACCTTATATTAAAAATATGAGTTGTGTTGTTGATCTTTTAACATCAATATTATTTTCTATCAAATACATTAATTATATTAAAAGAAACTACAAACTTTATTAACTTTTAATTTAATTCAAATTATCAACAACAAAAATATAACAAGGTCATTTTATAGATTAAACTATAAACTATCTTTGACTTTAAAATGACATTAATATACTTTCACATATAAAGAGAAATGTATACATAGAAGACTGTACTTGGATTGAAATATAATAATGGATACGTTTAATAGTAATTTGTTATAAAAATATTAATTAACTATTATATTAAAACTCAATGATTATCTTGATTATATTTAAAATGAAAGTTTTATTTTCTATTTGATGACATTTATCAATTAGTTACATGAATACAAATATAAATTATTAAACCATATTATTTATTAGTAAAAATAATTTGAGTGAATTGCAATTTTGGTCCCTGTGGTTTAACGAAACCAACACATATAGTCCCTATAAAATTTTTATTGCAGAAAAAACATTGTAGTATGCATTTTTGCTCGGTTTTTGGTCCCTCAAGACTAACACCGTTAAGTGTGTCTGTTAAGTCCCTCCCATGTGCCTTGCACATGTGGGCATTTTGGTCTTTTTTACAAAAACCAAACTAGAGGGACCAAAATTGCAATACACTCTAAATATATTAATGTCTTTATACTATTTTTTTGTCTTTTTCTTTTTTGTCTTTACTCATCATATATTGATTTTTTTCCTACCCTCTATTACAAAAATATATATAAATAAAACCCCAATGGGGCAGCCTACCGGTTAAGGCTTGGTGTTGGGGAAAAACCCACCCAAGTTCGAATCCGGGGGTGAGCAACCAGGGGCCACTGAGTGTTAATCCCAGGGGAGCATGCTTTAGCTCTCGGTAAAAATTGCCAAGGATGTAGTCTGGCCAAAGTCCAGGTGAACCTTCCCAAAAAAAAAAAAATATATATATATATATATATATAAATATGTCTAATAATGCACACACATATGGTCTTACACATATATATATATATATCTATACCCACTCTTACAAATATAATATATATATATGTATAACAATACCCAGACATATAGTCTTATACATATATATATACACACAGACGTAGTTATACACACACATATACACACACACACACACATATATATATATATATATATATATATATAAGCACACACACATAAGTAATCATCACACATTTCTGAACAATATAGACTTTCATCTCCGGTCATCTTTTCCGGGAAGCTTCACCGGTCATTTACTCCGGTCATCTTCTCCGATGAGCTTCACCAGTTCTTTTCTCCTCATCTTCTTCGATTGAAAGCACACCACCGACCCATCAATCTGGATTCACGGTGTCAAATCCCGTTCGTCGTCCACCTATCAACCCTAACATAAGGGTTTTTTTTTTTAATTTTGGTTTTGGTTCTTGATTTAGGGGTTTCCTTGATGATGAAGATGAAATAAAAAAAAGGTGTTATTTGATTTAGGGTTCTTGATTGTTGATGATCTTGATAATTAGGGCTATTGTTGATTTGTTGATGTTGTTGAGGAGAGGCAGAGAGAATGAGGGGAGAGAGATGAAGCGATAAAGGCGATAAGGTTTTGGGTTAAGGGAGTCATCGTAGGGGAGGAGGGTCGTCGGAGAGGGTTTTGGGCTGAGAAGGTCGCCGGAAAGGCTTGCTGAAGAAGACGTCCAGATAGGGAAACATTATATATACTATACAAACAGCAGGCGGCCCGGCCCGCCAGCACCCGCCCCGACCCAAGATCCGACCTGCGACCCAAACCCACCCTTTCCTCTCTCATTTTTTGACCCAAACCCAGCCATGACCCAGCCATGACCCGTCTTTAGATCCGCGCGTCCTCCACTAAATAGCATCTCCAAATTTACATTTTTAACCCCCTCAACTTCTAAGATTTATTCACTTTATACCTTTAACTTTTCAATATTTCATTTTACGTTTTAGTCATATATCGTGTATCTGTTAGGAATTATGTGCAGAGTTGACAAACCAAGTGATTATATATCCAATGTTACGAGACACTTGAGGGTCACACCTGTGAGGACCTATAAGTCGAACAAGTTAGATGAAACCCCGAAATGGAGAGTTAGGATTTATAATAGTGTATTATAAATCTAATGGGTAATTACAGTCAGAATTACCAAAGTTGGAGGGTTATTAATTAATTAGGATATTATATATTTATTAGATAAATAAATATATAATAATTAATTAATAAGGTTTTTATATATATATTAGATAAATATATATATATAATTATAATTATCATA
The DNA here is from genome assembly GCA_030169165.1 of Centaurea solstitialis. Classification (NCBI taxonomy): domain Eukaryota; kingdom Viridiplantae; phylum Streptophyta; class Magnoliopsida; order Asterales; family Asteraceae; genus Centaurea; species Centaurea solstitialis. Next base: position 33,868,935 of record CM058046.1, read on the forward strand.
TGCAAATTCTTTTCCAGCTAATTAAAAGGAAAAAGGATTAGAGATAATTATAAAAGGAAACTGAATCTTATACAAACTGTATTTTTCCTCCATATAAATAAGGCTTATGGGTTAAGGAAAAATAACAAGCTTTTCAATTAAGAAAACCAGTTCTCAGTTTTCTCCTCCCTCTCTCTCTAAAACCGACCCCGACCCCCCCCGGTCGAATCTCAGTTTTTGTTCGGGTTTCATACAGTCCTACTAGAGGGACGTTCGCTGGTCGATCATTGGTGGATCTATTCTCAAGCAACCAGGTAAATTGATCTAAACCAAACTAATAGGATTAAAACTATAACGATTAAAAGATCATTAGGCTTAATGGGTTTTTAGCTTTTATCGCTTCCGCACGATTAGATCAGAAACATCGTGTTTCTGATCGTGAAGGTTTTATCAGTTTGATTAACCTATGAGATATATCAAACCAGCGAGGTTTGATAGATCTGAGATAATCCTCGAGTCAGTTTGATCCGAGGATACCCACAAAAACCCAACAGTGGTATCAGAGCCATTGTTACAAATCGTTTTAGTTTTTTATCTGTTTACGTGTGATCCGTTAAAATCTGTCTCTTGTGTATCAAGTTCTTTAAAATTTTGATTTTTCCAGATTCGTATGAAAATTCGATTGTGTCGTTATTATCTTTATCATGTAAACCCTAAATCGACGATCGGCGGTGACCAGGCCACCAGGCCTATCGCCGGCGTTGATGGCGGCACCTGCTGTTGCCACTCGACCACCAGGCCACGCCACCAGCTGGGTAGCGGTGGCCGAAACCATCCTCGCAAAACACGGCTACACCACAAATCGCCACGACCGAAACCACCAGGCACGATCGCCGGCCAAACCGCAACAAGCGGTGGCGGCGGACGCCCAGCCAAACCACCAGAAAGGTGGTGGCGGCGATCTCATGACTACCAAGCCAAACCACCAGATCGGTGGTGGCAGGCGGTAGACGGTGGTGGCAGGCGGTAGACGGTGGTGGCAGGCGGTAGACGGTGGTGGCAGGCGTGATGCGGCGTCACCAGAAATCACCACCGCTCCACCGATTGTGGTGGCGGTGGTGTCGATTAACGTCGATTAACAATCACGGACGCCGAATGGCGGCGCCGGTTCGAACGAAAGACAGCCACCACACCACCGTATGTGGTGGTGGTGGCGTCGATGGTTTTTGTTGACCACGGCGGCAGTGGCAGCCCGGAGCTGCTGCAGTCGCCGGTTGGTTGAGGCCATAGCAACTATGGAGCGGCGATGGTGGTGGCTGTGGCTGCTACTGTCGTCGCATCCACGGTGATCACAACCACGTCTAGCGGCGACGGCGGTGGCGACTGATTGTCGTTGCCGCTTCGGACCATAGCTAAATGGCGGTGGTAACGGTGACGGATCGGCAACAATGCCATTCGGTGGTAGCGGCGATTTCGCAAACTACCCGGCCAAACCACCAGCGAGGTGGTGGCGGCAATGTCGCAAATCACCTGGCCAAGCCAAACCACGATCAAGGTGATGGCGGCGTTTTACAATAGCCACGGCCAGACCATCAATCCGGTGGTGGCCAAACCGCAATCACTAGAAGCCGCTTACGCGGTGGTGGATGGTGGTTACGGCAAATGGAGGTGATGACCAAATCAATTTCAAGCGAGACACGCATCCGACTATGGTTCGATCGCGGCTAGACCGCAGCTGCACCACCAGCGTGGTGGTGGCGGCGTCTCACGATGACCAAAACCACCGTATTCGGTGGTGGTAAACATTGGTTATTGGCCATGGGTCAAACCTAGGGTTTTTCCGTTTTGGGCCAAATTCCCTTATTAGGCCCAAAGACCAGTTCCTTGGACCAAGTTATGGCCCAAGAGGGGTTTATCAGTTTTTAGTTGTTTTATCCAAGTTAGTCGTTTTAGAATAATTTTATATAATGTTTTATCAAACCAGTCAAGCGCAAAACCACTTAAAGTTCACTCTTTTTAAGATGATCAATTCGTTTGATAAAACCAGTTTGATATATATTTTTTAATAAAAGGAAATTATTATAAAACTGATTAGCTAAAATAATGATTTTGACTTATAAAACAGTTTTTTGTTTTAACAGACCAGATAAAACCCAAGTTTTGCGATAATTGAAACAAGATAATTTTAACGGATCCAGTTTTATTTCTCGTAATTATAATATTGCTTTTATTATATTGCATATATATTTACGTAATTGCTTGAGCTCGATATATGGATTTCAGTTTAATTTTACATATATATATATATCTATTATAGTGTTTTGCCAACCTAGACCCTTGACATATTTGCGGGGAGGCCTGCGTGCCATTTACAACCCCTTATGTAATAATGACCTTAGGATAGAAATTTGTTTTATTCTTTCGGGATGACGAGGCCAGTGGGAGCTACTTCATCACTACCGGAGTACTAACAAAACATGGCGAGGCCAGTAGGAGCTACGCGAGTTTTGAAGCTTTTAGTAGAATAGGTCATTATTTGGTCCTTAGGAAACGTTGGCAAAAACTATAATTAGGTACTATGTGATTAATTATTGTTTAATTGCATGGTTGATTAATTATTTGTGATATCTTGCATGTTAATAGTTTTAAATAGAGTTGTTACTTTAAAACTAGTTTATATCACAAAAAGGAATATAGGTTTTAGTTTCGTTAAAAACAATAGTTTTTTATTTAAAAAACCTATAGGTGATTGTTATACATAAAAGGCAAGTTGACAAAAACAGTTAGTTTTAATCAACTAGGTGTGCTGTTAAAACAGTTAGTTTTAATTAGCAAGTAATTTTAGAACAGTTAGTTTTAAAATTACGTGTATGTTTGAAACAGTTAGTTTAAAACATAAGTAGCCTTTGTAACAATCAGTTTTTCAAAAGCCTGGAAGTAAAGTTTTTCAAAACCCCGAAAATCATAGATCAGTAGTGCAACCCATCTAGGGGCACCTTCGGCGTAAAGTACATAGGCGTTGTAAGTGATCACACATTCAACGTCTGTGTTCAAACTGAAGCTGAAGGGGTTACATAACTCTGCGAATTATCTCCGGGTGGTACCGGCCAGAGTATAGTGATCAGGTCCCCAAAATGGTGAGATCTGTTTTGGTACTATAAAGTTCACCGGGTGGTACCGGGCCAAAAAGCACTAAGAGGGACTAAAACATGCACAGGTAGTTGCCATGGTCCCGAAAAGATCTAGGAGTCATGTCAGTTAGATATGATTGGTAAAAGTCCTTACCTACCGAAATAAATACGGGTCTGGTGGAGCAAGAACATTACGCACATCAGGACGTATGAAATAAGGATCCTAGTCCAATAAATTGATCATTTAAGGGTTTATTGATATTTTATTGGAAATTAGTCTATTTACAGTTGCTAAAACCAAAAGTTTTATTTTATGTAGATGGCAAGCACTGTTACCAGCACTAACAATCTTTCCCTCCGATCTATCCTAGAGAAGGATAAACTGACCGGCTCTAACTTTCTCGACTGGGAGCGCAATCTGATGATTGTGCTCAGACATGAGAGAAAGTGGTATGTGCTTGAAGAGCCACTTGGGGAGGCACCTCCGGCAAACGCTCCGGCTGCTGCCAGAAATGCCCACAAGAAGCACTCGGATGATCTCCTTGATGTTGACTGTCTGATGCTAGCAACTATGAACCCAGATCTGCAAGCAGGGCTCATAAATACAAATGCTTACGACATGATCCGCCAGCTGAGGGACATGTTTCAGACTCAGGCTCGTACAGAACGCTACGATGCCACCAAAGCATTCAATGAGTGCAAGATGGTAAGAGGGACATCAGTAAGTGACCATGTCATGAAAATGAAACGGCACTTAGATCATCTGGAGAGGCTTGGTCATCCTGTTCCGTTGCAGCTAGCAACAGACACCATACTCAATTCACTGTCAGAAGACTACAGGCCCTTCGTAGTCAATTACAATATGAATAACATGGAGAAGACAATAGCAGAGTTGCACTCCATGCTTAAGACAGCTGAACTGAATATGGGGAACAAGAACAAGACCAAGGATGTCTTGATAGTGAAAGACGGAGGGGTGAAAAAGAAAAATGGGCAAGCTAGCACCAGTAAAGGAAAAGGACCAGTCCAGGCCATCCAGAGTGCACCCAAGAAAGGCAAAGGCAAGGGCAAGGGCAAGAAGGTTAAGCCAAACAAAGCTAGGACCGAGAATCGCTGCTTCATATGCAATGAGATCGGTCATTGGAGGCAAAACTGCCCTAAGCGTTATGAAGCAGGTATGTAAACCTCAGAAAATTTATGATTGCTTTGACTTGTCACTTCTTACTTGTTGATTTACAAGTATACTGATACCTAGAGCAAATGATTATTGCAGGAGGTCAGAAGTGAAATGCCCAGAGGTTGCCGAGGATCAAAGTACAAGATAATTTAAGTCAAGACATTTTGAATTTATAATTTTAAAACAGTTGTTTTTGGGGATTTATGTTTTAGACAATGTTTGAATAATTATAATTCGATGGTTTTATTTTCAAAAGTTATTGTCTTGACATTGAAATATCTGATTGTGCTTAGTGTTTGTATGATCCTAGTTGTTGCCTGTTATAGTTACTTCAATAAATTCTATTAAATTGAAGTAATTTGTATAAAAACTATGAAAACACACGAGATTCTATAGGAATGTGTTTTGAGAATAAAACATTTATGAATAATTGTTTTATGATCAAATTTTAAAAGGAGAATTCAGGATATTAACTCAGATAGCGTTAATAACAGTATTTATAAAACTAGAAAGATTCCAAGTTCTGGAATTAGGATTTGACCAAATCCAGTTAAGTTTTATAAAAGAAATTCTCAGAATTAACTAATCAAATTTGATCAAGTTTTATTATTCAAATGTTTTAAATAGAGAATTTTAGAATATTAACTTAGATAGCGTTAATAACAGTATTTATGAAACTAGAAAGATTCCAAGATTTGGAATTAGGATTTGACCAAATCCAGTTAAGTTTCATAAAAGGAAATTCTCAAAGTTCATTACTTGAAATTAGAATTGACTGATCAAAGTTTTGACTAAGTCAATAGTAAAATTCTGAGTAATAGTTAGTTTTTATAAAGCAAGTGGGAGCCCAATTTATTCTCTATCTAGTCTGAGATAAAGAATAGAAGATGCAATTATTGATGTATCTCGGAATTCATAAATCCAGGCAGGATAAGAATTCATAAGATATAATTTACCCTTTTAGTCAAAAGGATAAAAATTTCAAGTTCCTTGAAACAAAGGTCATGACTGACTTAGAAATCAATAATTAAAGTGTTGGATTAAATATAGGATTCCAGTAGATTTGCCAGGATTGCAAATGGAATCGGATTTCAGGTAGAAATCATTCATCTACACAGCAACTAAGGAAAGTTGCAGTCTTACATATTCAGGAACTGGAAGTTAGTCCAGGTCTCCAAGTTCATGGAATATGATAAAAGTCTAGTTATTGTTTTTTATAAGGTGTTTGCATAACAATAATTAGCAGATACAAGTAGATCGTATAAACAGACTTGTATTTTTGGTTATCACTTTGATTAAAATGGTAAACTTTAATCAAAGGGTTTAAACTAAAGATAGGTGATACTTTATTTTAGACCAGTATCTAACAAACGTTAAATAGATATTATGAAAGTTATTAAAGAAAAGACATTCAATCTTGTTATTATTACAGCGTGTAATATGGACTATACAAGATTGATTTCTTTATCACTTTCACATTTTTGCATGTTTTAATATATCCAGGAATGAAATCAGTCTCCGATTTTTCATTCAAAATCTGTCCGTGACAACTTATCATTGTGGGAGCATGATAAGGCGTTAAAGTCATTGTGAACTTTTAGGTAGTTATGATCAGTTGCTGAATAACAGCTACAAGTGTTGTAGACTAAAAGTTGCACAGATATTTGATAGAGTAGCAAATATCGGACGTGATCCGCGGTTGAGATTACTTCTTGGAATAAAGTCATAAGTGAATCTCACAGTGGTTGTCCCTATCACCTGAGGTATCTGATTTGATATCATGAGGACTACTGAATTCTTAGTGCACTCAACCGCTACGCCGTAACAGGGTGGCTATAAAGGATGTAACTAGATTCAGCGGAAGCCGTGGTGTCAAAGGCAGATATGCAAGATGGGATTTGCACCTCTTCTCAGAAGAGAGATATTTCTGGGCCCATCTTGACTGACTAAGTATACTGATGAAGTGCATGGCCATGCCCAAACGAACTGATTAGTTCTTTGTCGTTTACCTATCAGTGAAAGTCAGATAATCAAGAAAACAGAATCTTGAGTATTTAGAGTTGACACTTTCCAAGCTCATACTCACAGATGAAATATCGCGATGCAAAGGGAAAAGCCAAGATATACCCAATCAATGAACAGTAGTTTCATAGATACCAATTCCTCACGGAATGTTTATATCACCAGTCTGGGTATAAGAGTTCTTGTAACCTGGTCAGCCTAAGTGCCTGTCTAGGGGCCTCCTTAGGTCAGTATAGTCAAAGGTGGTGTTGCCAACTTGCACAAGTGGGAGTCTGTTAGGAATTATGTGCAGAGTTGACAAACCAAGTGATTATATATCCAATGTTATGAGACACTTGAGGGTCACACCTGTGAGGACCTATAAGTCGAACAAGTTAGATGAAACCCCGAAATGGAGAGTTAGGATTTATAATAGTGTATTATAAATCTAATGGGTAATTACAGTCAGAATTACCAAAGTTGGAGGGTTATTAATTAATTAGGATATTATATATTTATTAGATAAATAAATATATAATAATTAATTAATAAGGTTTTTATATATATATTAGATAAATATATATAATTATAATTATCATATGCAAATTCTTTTCCAGCTAATTAAAAGGAAAAAGGATTAGAGATAATTATAAAAGGAAACTGAATCTTATACAAACTGTATTTTTCCTCCATATAAATAAGGCTTATGGGTTAAGGAAAAATAACAAGCTTTTCAATTAAGAAAACCAATTCTCAGTTTCCTCCTCCCTCTCTCTCTAAAACCGACCCCGACCCCCCCGGTCGAATCTCAGTTTTTGTTCGGGTTTCATACAGTCCTACTAGAGGGACGTTCGCTGGTCGATCATTGGTGGATCTATTCTCAAGCAACCAGGTAAATTGATCTAAACCAAACTAATAGGATTAAAACTATAACGATTAAAAGATCATTAGGCTTAATGGGTTTTTAGCTTTTATCGCTTCCGCACGATTAGATCAGAAACAGCGTGTTTCTGATCGTGAAGGTTTTATCAGTTTGATTAACCTATGAGATATATCAAACCAGCGAGGTTTGATAGATCTGAGATAATCCTCGAGTCAGTTTGATCCGAGGATACCCACAAAAACCCAACAGTATCGACTATAAAACGTAAAAAAAATTACGTTTTAATTTTAACAAATTACGCCATTATATTCGTATGATCGACACGATCGAAATGAGCCTAATATTGAATATTTTTTGACATAGTTATTTTATTATATACTATATATACATTCCAACTTCTAACCGACCCAACTCCTATATCTATTTTCAAATTTACATATTAGCCCATAAACTTAGAACTTATAAGGTTTATTCACTTTACATCTTTTACTTTTCAATATTCCATTTTACGTTTTAATCATATATCGTGTGTTGGCATAAAGATGTTAAAAAATACATTTTAATTTTAATAAATTACGCCATTATGTTCGTATCGTCGATACGATCGAAATGAGCCTAATATTGAATATTTTTTGATGTAGCTATTTTGTTATATACTATATATAAGCTCCAACCAACTCGAATACTATACTCATTTTCAAATTCACATATTAGCGCCATAAACTTATAATATTTATTCACTTTATATCTTTACTTTTATATACGTTTTAATTTTAACAAATTACACCATTATAATCGTATCGTCGATACGATCTAAAATATGTTAAAAAAATACGTTTTAATGTTAACAAACTGCGTCATTATAATCGTATCGTCGATAAGATCGAAATGAGTCTAATATTGAATTTTTTTTCCATGTATTTATTTTATTATATACGATATATATACGTTCCAACCGACCCAAATCCTATACACACACCTTTAAACTTACATATCAGCCCCCTAAACTTATAATACTTATTCATGTTATATCTTTTAGTTTTTTATATTTCATTTTACGTTTTAGTCATATATAGTATATTGACTGAAATATGTTAAAGTGTCAGTAGCTACTGTTCATGAACCCGGTGCGAAGCCCCGGGCTTAACAACTAGTTTACACACATACATAAACATATATTAATTTGTTATTTTCTTATAAAATAAATATAAATTTATTTTATTTTATCTTAAAAAGAGTACATTGCAATTTTGGTCCCTATAGTTTGTTTTTAGTAAAAAGACCAAAATACCCTCATGTGCAAGGCACATGGGGGAGACTTAACAGAGACAACTGACGATGTTAGTGTTGAGGGACCAAAACCAAGCATAAAGATATACCACAGTGGTTTTCTTGCAATAAAAATTTTGTAGGGACTATATGTGCTGGTTTCTTTAAACCACATGGACCAAAATTGCAATTCACTCAAATAATTTTATCAAAATAATTTTATTTTCAAAATAAATCAAGCCATATTTTTTTTATATTCAAATCAAATATTAAATTGAACAATTCAAATTATAATTTAATTTAGTCTAATAGTTATTTTTTTATAAAAATAATAATTAAGTATTATAATTTAATTTAGTAATTATCTAGATTATAATTTTAACTTTAGTATATTTAAAATAAATTATTTATTTTATATTTAATTATGAGTTAGTTTAAGAATTTAAACATAGTATTGAATATATCATTTATTAACCAAAATAATATTATTATTCAAAATAAATCATCATACATAATTAGTTAGAGCATTTTTACATACCCGATATTTATCCCTTGGGTCCGATGCCTAATTTATTTATTTATTTTAATATTTGAAAATTCAATGTACAATAAAAATAAAAGGTTTGTCTTCCATGGTAGCTAGTAGCCCTGCATGAAAAGTGACTCGCCCCTGATTGTAGGTGGTAAAAGTCATTTTAGTTATTTTTTGTTTGAATTAGGAATTTACTTATTAAGATTTTTGTATTAGATTTCTAGTAAAGTTGTCTCAAATTTTTTAGAAATTAGACTAAAACATATATTGATGATAATGGATTTAATCATAGAAGTAAAAGAAACATACCTATAAATTGTATGAAACACTGCCAAAATTAAAGCATATAATTTATTAGTAAACATAAAATTAATTATTCAAAATAAAAGTAAATCTCTCTCTCTCTCTCTCTCTCTCTATATATATATATATATATATATTTGTTTAGTATAGATAAGATAGTTGTAACACCATAACTTTTAAAACCCCCCAAAAAAATAGAAATTTTATATAAAATAATCAGTCGCTCAATATAAAGTAATTACAAAAGGATATTTGCTAAATCCATGTAACCGTTATAAAAGAAAACTTTTAAAGTTTAAACATTTATCCCTTGAAATCCATTGGAACCGTCCACGTCGCTAGCTTCACCTTGGGGCGTTGCCCTTATCAACTCCTGAACCCGAACCTGAAAAGGATGAACAACGGAAGGGTTAAACATAAAGCTTAGTGAGCTAGCACTACGTATACGTTACCACATAACATGCTCATATACCATAACAGGCACCAAACACAACCATCAACAATCATATCAATCATAACAACATATCAATCATATTAACAACCAACTAACACAACAGACATCCGACTCTCATGAGATCGACAAACCTCCCGTCAGTTTGGACACGGGTCGGCCCCCACAACTCACCAAGGGCATGTGGTTTCCCTTTCTCCTGTCAGTTAGGACACGGGTTGGCCCCCCACAACTCATCAAGGGCATGTGGTTCCCTTTAATCGCTCGTCAGACTTAGGACGCGAGTTCGCCCCCGCAACTCATCAAGGGCATGCGGTTCCCTTTACGTACACTATCATGCATATATAAACACATCACGTAATAAGATACACGTAGAGTAACTCACCTGGTTCGCGCAAACAAATAAGCACAGGTCTCACGTCACTTTAAATCTAATCTGAAAATACAATTTAAATTATCAAACATTAGATCTCTACCCAAATCCCACGAATTGAAACCTATATTCGTGCGATTACCGCTAAAAATTAAACCCTCAACTAGTCCCAAACGATGTCCAAACGGGTTCCTAAGAAACCCTCTAAGCTACCTCAACACAACAGGTTAAAACGGACTCAAAAAACGGAAGTCGCGGGTTGCGACTACCAACGAGGGTTTTTACCTACAACTCCAATTTCGACCGAAACCATCGAAATCAAGTTCATAAAACATCCCATAACAATTATACATAATCACATGACATTAATTACACCAAAACACTAATCAATTACACCCAAATCGGTGTTCATGCAATTACCCCCCCCCCCCCAAAACTTAACCCTAACTCTCATACTTGACCCAAATCGTGATGACTACACCATCCAACGATTAAGGGGGAGTTTAGAATTCATACCTTGAGATATATTAAAAAACCACACTTGATCCTCCGCCGTTTGCCTTCGAGAATCGCTTACACACACCGCTTAAATACACAAATTACCGAATTCGCTTTCCTGGAAAATCAGCCAACTTCGACTGGTTGCTGCTCTTTATTGGAGTCTCCGATGCTCGATCCCTCCGGTCAGATTGAAGAACAATGAGTCGTGAAGCCACTGTCCAAATTTCACGACGATCCGACGGTTAACGAGGGAGAACGAGCCGATCTCCCACGGCTGCGCAATCCTGACGGGAATTTTGAAATTCAACCCCAAACTCATTATAATCGATTTCAAAGCATAACCCCAACAATACTCAGTTCTAGATGCGATTTACATCGAAAACCCAATCATAAACAATCTCGAAACACGAACAATTGAAACCCTAGTTGTGTTGATCCAGCTCTCCTAAGACCTGATGAAATGATAATGATCCTGAATCTTTACTTAGTGAATAGGTTTTTACTTCTGTTATAGCTTGAGGAATTATCACTGAGTCTGTTCAGTGTTATCCCATGTTAGTTATGCTGTAACTTAACTTTATAGATCAGGATCAGGATCAGGAGACTAACGAGTCTGTTCTGCAGTCTACTGATCCTGTCCACTGAAGTGAAGACCTCCTCCTGAAGACATTAAGATCATACACAAAGAACCATCAGCGACGTCGAAGAAATAGCTGATGACAGGAACAGCATGCTCGTGATCTGAAGACGGAACTCAGTGATAGCAGTCTGTTCACTATCGTATGACATCCTGAAGATTCATCAGGATACACGTGACCCTGAACGTCCCCAGTTTCAGGACTCTAGTCACTGATCAGTATCCTGATCCTGAAGGATTAGAACAATGTCTTAGTCTAATGCACAAAAGGATAACTCGCCTTTTCTGACACAATAGTACATAAGGGCAGTTACTTTACTGTTCCCTCCGTACTTATCAGACCATAAGGCAACTGTTTACAAACATCCTCTTTTGCACACCATGCAAAGAGTATTTGTTTATAGTAAATAGTACAACAGACCACTCACATTGTGACACGTCACAATAGTAGGTCTGCATGCATTTAATGCATGGAGTATAAATAGGACGTGAAGAGATGTTCTCCATACTTCTTCTTCATCCTAAAATACTCAAGTCCTTTCTTTCTTTTTCCCTCTATCTTCTTTCTTTATTCTCTTCTCACTTAGTGCATAGTGAAAGAACTTAGATTGTTTAGTTTAGACTAATTGTCTTTTCTATTTCCGCAACAATCTGTAAATTCATATTGTTTATAAAACAAGAATTTAAAAGTGAGAAAATTGTGTGATTATATTCAACCCCCCCCCCCCTTCTATAATCCCAAACACTATCCTTACTTGAAGGTCACCTACTTGGGACCAACAAGTGGTATCAGAGCAGATACAAGCTCTCATTTTCTTGTTAAGAAAAATCTTGTGATCCTCTCTCTTCTTATTCTATGGCTCTTCAAGCTAAGGATAACTACTTTGATACCGGCTCTGCTGGAAAGCCTCCTCGGTTTAACAAAGACAACTTCTCTCTTTGGAAAACCAGGATGGAGCTTTTCCTCTCTGGTTCTGATCCCCAGATTCCTTATTTTCTGGAAAACGGACCACATGTGCCTACACAAACCGTCCACCCCATTCCTGCTGCTGGTGGCCAACCTGCTGTTCCTGAAAGAGAGCTGGTAAAGCCCGTAACTGACTGGAATGATGAAGATAGACGCCTGGTCAACATTGACACCAAGGCTAGGTCTCTCATCGCCATGTCACTCCCTGACGATGTATTCCACTCTGTATGTCACCTTCGCTCTGCTAAAGAGATATGGGACACTCTCTGTGTTCAATATGAAGGTACTGCCGTACTCATGGAATCAAGAAAAATTTTCTTGGTTCGTCAGTACGAAAGCTTTATTCATCAGAAGGATGAAACTCTCTCCCAGCTACATCAGAGATTCAACTGTCTTCTGATTGATCTGAAGACCATCGGTACTACCTACTCCAACTCTGAGGTGGTTACCAAGTTCATGGAAGCTCTTCCTGAACATTGGGAAATCTACACCTCCTGCTTAACTATGTCAAAGGACATAAAGACACTCACTCTAAGTGAGTTGTACGGTATTCTTCTGAACCGTGAACAACAGAAGAAACTGAAAAAGAATCTCATAAGAGATTCTAAAGAATCCAAAAGCACATCTGTTGCATTGGTTTCTGATTCAGTTCCTCCTGTTGCTGCCACTTCTTCTTCAGTAACTATTACTGAATTAGAATCTTCTGACTCTGACATGTCAGAAGATCCAGAATTCAATGAATCTCTTGCTCTTTTAACCAGATCTTTCAAGAAGTTTGCCAAAAAGGGAAACTTCCATAAAAAGAAACATCTTTCTATTACTGACAAGCCAAAGTCAGATTCTGCTGACAAGGCTACTGCTATCTGCTACAATTGTCAGGGCAAAGGACACTTTGCTAATGATTGCAGGTACAGAAAAAGTCAGTTTGCTCCCTCCTCTGCTAAATCTTCTTCCAAGAACCCCAAATACCAGCGCCTGAAGGAAAAGTACAAAAAGATGAAAACTCAGCGTAAAGGCAAAGGTTTAATCGCAGAAGACTGCGATTGGGATGATGTCTCCTCTGATGACTCGTCTGATGAGGAAGACACTCAAGTGGCACTGATGGCCATTATTGAGGAACCTACCTTAGCTCTCATGGCTAAGATAGAAGAGGTTCCTGAAGAGATTCCTCCTCAGGATCCTGAAGCTTCTTCTTCCACAACTCCTGAAGCTTCCACCTCTGCGACTGATTCTACCAGTCAGGTATCTATTCCTCTCATCCCTCTTGAAAGCTTAACTCAGTTGGACCTGGTCACTCTCGACCTTTACAAAGCCCTTAATGGTAAAACATCTGCTGAAAAAATGAATATTGATCTTAGAGGACAACTCAAAGAATGTCAAGAAAAATTAAAACAGCTTACCATTGTGGAAGAAAATTATAAGGACCAGGTCTCTGTAAACAAAACTCTGTGTATTGAAAGAGAATTGGCTCTTGCTGCCAAAGAGAAGGCCCTTGCCCAATTAAATGCTGAAAAAGTCACCATCAAAGGATGGAGTGACGCCTCTGAAAAAGTTGATGAAATATTAGCTTCAGGGAGGTCTGATAAAAGCAAGAGAGGTCTTGGATTCTTTCGTGGATACAAGAAAGAAGAAACTAAGTCTGATAGTTCCATGCTCAAATTTGGAAAATTTGTTTCTTCTATTCCTCTTCCTAATACCTCTGAAAACACCCCTTCTTCTTCTTCTAACACTCACCCTGAAGGTGCTCCTAAGAGCAAAAAGAACACAGTTAAGGATAAATCCAAAACTGAAACACCTTCAAAGACCAAGGGTCCTAAACCTAAGAACAAAGTTCTGGGTGGTGGTCCTTCAGTCTCTGGAACTAAGTCTCTTTCTCAGAGTCCTGCTCCCAGACTGAAGATTGACCTGAAGCAAAAGACTCAGGAGAAGAAACCAATTCCTCCAATGTCCAATGCTAAAGGCATACTTGGTGCAGGTCCTGCTCACCTAAAGTTCAAAAACTTTCTGGACCACACTAAACGCTTTCAATATCGCAAATGCTATCACTGTGGATTAAATGACCATATTGCGAGTAAGTGTCCTGATGCTACCAAAGCTGAAAAATCAGCTAAGGTAAAGAAGATTCCCAAGACTGAGAAATCAGTCAAAGGAAAGAAGGTTGTCAAGACTGTTCCTTCAGTCAAGACTCCAGCCTCCTGTACTGATACTTCAGTGAAGGCTGACACTGATTCAACCAGTCCTACTGATACTTCTGGATCCATAGTTCTATGGGTACCAAAGAAAACTTAAACTCTGTATTTTACAGGATAAGGGCATCTGGTACTTGGACAGTGGATGCTCTCGACACATGACTGGTTCTAAATCTGTCCTCACTAACTACCGTGAAGAAAGAGGTCCTGCTGTGACCTTTGGCGGAAACGGTAGAGGCCAAACCCGAGGGTATGGCACTCTGACCAACGGAGTAACTACTTTCAAAAGAGTTGCTTATGTTGAAGGCCTGATGCATAATCTTCTGAGCATCAGTCAACTGTGTGATAAGAATCACAAAGTTTCTTTCTCTAAGAAAAAGTGCAAAGTCAAGAACAGGAGAAAGGAAGTCATTCTCAATGGTGTTAGACATGCAGATATCTACATCATCAATATGAATACTTCCACTGATAACTTCTGTTTCGTATCACGTGCTTCCACTGATATGAATTGGCTCTGGCACAAGCGTCTCTCTCATCTCAACTTCAAGACGCTGAATCAACTCTGCATCAACAACCTGGTTATTGGTCTTCCTGACTTTCGCTATACAAAGGAATCTCTTTGTTCAGCATGTGAGAAAGGAAAACAGACCAGGGCTAGCTTCAAGTCTAAGCAGATTTCCTCCATCAGCTCTCCTCTACAACTTCTCCACATGGATCTCTTTGGACCCGTTAATGTCCAATCCATTGGTGGAAAGAAATATACTCTGGTAATCGTAGATGAATATTCCAGATATACTTGGGTTTTCTTCTTACGTGCCAAGAGTGATGCTCCTGAAGAAATCATCCTGTTCGTCAGGAAGATGGAAAAACTCAACAACCTTATTGTTCGTTCAATAAGAAGTGACCATGGGACTGAGTTCAAAAACAGTACCCTGGAATCTTTCTTTGAACAGAAAGGTATCTCTCAAAACTTCTCCTCTGTGAGAACTCCTCAGCAAAATGGTGTTGCTGAAAGACGAAACAGGACGCTGATCGAAGCTGCGAGATCTATGCTGAGTGAAGCCAACCTCGCCACTCAGTTCTGGGCTGAAGCTGTAAATACTGCTTGTTACACTCAGAACAGATCTCTGATTGTCAAGCGTTTCAGAAGAACAGCTTACGAACTCTTTCGTAACAGGAAACCATCAATCGAACATCTCCATATCTTTGGTTGTGTCTGCTACATCCTGAACAACAAAGATAATCTTGGAAAGTTTGATTCCAAATCTGATGATGGAATTTTTCTAGGATACTCATCCATTTCTAAAACTTACCGTGTGTTCAACAAACGAAGACAAACCATTGAGGAAACGATTCATGTCAAGTTTGATGAATCGGGTCCTACCTTTCCTCACCCAAATGATAATACTGAAATCAATCAGTGGGCTGACTCTTTCTTTCAAGTCCCTGAACCTCCTATTGCTGATCCATCTCCTCAAGACCTTCCTGATGGTTTTGAAGATAACCCTTTACCACCCACTGATATAACCACTCCACCTCTCATAAACGCCACCCCTATCTCTCAAATCACACCTCCTGAACCTGATCAACCCACTAACAGTGAAGACTTCTCTCAAACCACTGTTAGTGAACCCACTCCTACAAATCTTCTTCCTGATCCATCATCCAATGAAGCATCTACTTCAGGACAGGTGTATCAACCACCTGCTCTCCGATGGACCAAAGATCATCCCATTGATCAAGTTCTTGGAAACCCTTCTTCTGGTGTGAAAACCAGACGTCAGGCTGGTAACGTCTGTCTTTATGTAAATTTTATCTCTGAAAATGAACCTAAAGAAATAGATGATGTTTTGCGTGATCCTGCCTGGGTCTCAGCCATGCAGGAAGAGCTAGCAGAGTTCATCAGAAACAATGTCTGGCTTCTCGTCCCTAGGCCTCGAAAACGTACAATCATTGGTTCCAAGTGGATTTTTCGAAATAAACTTGATGAGATTGGTACAATCATTCGAAACAAGGCTCGCCTTGTGGCTCAGGGATACAGGCAGGAAGAGGGCATTGATTACGATGAAACTTTTGCTCCTGTTGCTAGGCTCGAAGCAATTCGACTCTTCCTAGCTTTTGCAGCACATATGAACTTCAAGGTTTATCAGATGGACATTAAAAATGCCTTTCTGAATGGAAAACTAAATGAAGAGGTCTATGTGGCTCAGCCTCCTGGCTTTGTAGATCCTAAGTTCCCTGATCACGTCTACAAGTTAAACAAGGCTCTCTATGGGTTAAAACAGGCTCCTCGTGCCTGGTATGATACCCTCTCAACCTTTCTTCTCTCTAAAGGTTTTGTTCGTGGAAAGATTGATAGCACTTTATTTCTGAAGAAATATCCTAAGCATATCCTTCTTGTCCAGATATATGTCGATGACATTATCTTTGGATCCACAAATCCCAAACTCTGCGAAAAGTTTGAGTTGCTCATGAAATCTGAATATAAAATGTCTATGATGGGCGAACTAACATTCTTTTTAGGACTTCAGATCAAGCAATCTGAAAAGGGAATTTTCATCAATCAAGGTAAATATGTACATGAGATGCTGAAGAAATTTGATTTCACATCCTGTACACCGATGAAGACTCCAATGGCTCCTCCTCTGTCTCTTGACAAGGATTCTAAAGGGAAACCTGTTGATGTGACTCTCTATAGAGGAATGATTGGCTCACTGCTGTATCTTACAGCGAGTCGTCCTGATATCATGTATTCTACATGTCTCTGTGCTCGTTATCAGGCTGAACCCAAAGAATCCCATCTGACCGCTGTAAAGCGGATCTTCAGATACCTGAAGGGAACTCCTAACATGGGTCTTTGGTACTCCAAGGACTCAGGGTTCGATCTAACAGCTTATTCTGATAGTGACTTTGCAGGTTGTAAGATCGACAGGAAAAGCACTACTGGTGGCTGTCACCTATTAGGTGGCAAGTTGGTGAGTTGGACTAGCAAGAAGCAGAACTCTGTGTCCACATCAACTGCTGAAGCTGAATATGTTGCAGCAGGAATATGTTGTGCTCAGGTCCTGTGGCTGAGAAATCAACTTCAGGACTATGACATACAACTCTCCAAAATTCCTATCTACTGTGACAACACTTCAGCAATAGCCATTGCTAACAATCCTGTCTTACACTCTAAGACAAAGCACATTGAAGTGAGATATCACTTCATCAGGGATCATGTGATGAATGGTGATATTGAACTCCATTTTGTCCCTACTGAATATCAGCTTGCTGACCTCTTTACCAAACCACTGGATGTGACGCGTTTTAATATGCTCCTCAGTGAACTTGGGATGTTAAATCCTGAAGAATAGAAGTTCTCAGGACAAACAGTTGTTAAAGTCCTTATATTCTCTCAGGACCTCTTTTCTTAACAACTCCTGAATAACTCTTCTTCAGAGGATAACTCTATTCAGTACTTACAAAATCTTTGTTCAATATCCGAATACTGGTGATTCTCAGGTAAGTATTTCTTCCCTCTGCTACTGAAACCTTATCGCATTAAATGTGATAAGAGGATTTTCCCAAAACAGTACTTATCTGATAAGTACTCTGATTCCAATAAATCATATCTTTCACCAAAATGGAATCATCCCCTGAAAAGGTGGTTTTTAGTTTTTCAAATAAAACAAACCTTTCATCTGCACTGACACGTAATGGGACGTTTCCTGTTCCCCACTACGTGTGTCAGGCGCGTGAACGCGCGTCGAGCTTCTTTTTCATCATCACGTTTGAATTTAGCCGCTCTTTTCTCTCTCATCCATTTTCTCTCTCCTACCACGAGGTATAAAAACCTCATTCGTAATCCTTTTCACTCTTTACGCTCACATAATACTCTCTAAGCATTCAAGCAAGAAAAAGCAAGAATCTGCATTCTCAAGAACACCAAAAACACACACTTACCACTTCTCTAACAAGATCAACGTAAGTTTCCTAATGTTCTTATGTTCTTTCCACAATCTAAGTTGATATTCTTCCTTAAAAACAACTTATTTTGGTAAACGTTTTTCCAAAAACACTAAGATCACTTCGTTTGATCTTAGTTTTCCCAAAATCTTCTAAGATTTTTGTTAAAACTGTTTAGAATGATTTTTCTTATTTCTTTTAAGAACAGTCATAAACTCCTATTTTGATATCTTTTCATCAAAATAGAAGTTCTTTTTAATACCAAAACACATTCCTTTTGTGTATTTTGGTATCTAATCTATTCTATGTATAAAGGATTTCACCATTTTTATGAACATACTTTGTGTTCATTGAAAAATGAAGAAAAATGCATATTTTGGACTCTTAATCATCCATATATGTTATTTTTATGTTTTTGATAGGATGGCTGCTACAACATCTACTTCTCTGGACGCCCAGCTCTCCTCTGAGGCCACTCCTCTACAGGCTACTGAGAGCTTGCCAATCGTCATTCCACAACATGACGTCCAATTCAAACAGAACAACGTTGTTGGTCTGTTTGATATCCCTGAAGGCAAGGAGAAGGTAGCCCCGAGACCATTCAGCCTATTCCCCCTCCACAAACTGGAGAACCACTGAAGACGGGGGGAATAATGAAGACGACGATGATGATGATGAAGATGATGATGATGTAGACGATGACATCTTCGTCGAGAAGGTCCCTGCTGCCTCTGCGCCCATTCCAGGGCTAGCACAACCTCAGGGGGAGAACCCTGATGCCTCTGGTATGTCTCCACTACCATCCTCTCCCTCTTCCTCTGATAACCAACCTATTTCTACTCTTCTTAAAACCAAACCTACCCCTGAAACCATCACCCTAGATTCCTCACCTGAAGACTCCCCTCCTAATAACCTTCAAATGATTATCTACCAACCTCCCAAACTACCTTCTCCTGAACCAACTCCTAAACTCACCTCTCACCCTGAACCTGAACCCTTTAACCAAGCCGATCCTGAAACTCAAGATGTCAACTTTGGCTCTGTTACTGGTGACATTATTCGCCTAATGGAGAATAGTCCCAATGAACAGACCAGAGCTGAAGTAGCTAAAATGACCTTCAGGATCACACCCCTCAACCAAGAAACCATTTCTACCCGTCCTACAACCCGTTTCAACCAGGAAGCCTCTTCATCCAGAACCCCTGAAATCCGAGCCACCCCTGAAACCATATGCCTCTCATCAGATGATGAATTCGTCTCTGATGACTTCTCTACCCCTGCTTCTTCACCCAGATCACATCCCTCAAACTCTCCTAGATCTGAAGGTGAAAACTACCCTGACAGTTCCTTTGCCATTGACAGGGATGGGCGCTTAGACGCCGTGATAGAGCGACTCGAGAGTACAAGAGTAAAAATCCCTCTTCGTACCTCTTGTGACTCCGAGTTCGCCTATCTCTCGCAGGAGGAGTACAACGAGGTTGTACAGGCTCAAGTAGAGCATAATAAGAAGCAGAAGGAAGCTTTCCTCTCTGCTCAAGCTGCTCGAAGGCTTGCATCGGATTTTGTAGATGAAGATGCTGAAATAAGTGCAGATCCTATCCTTGCACAGAAGGCTGTTCTGAAGGTCTTCAACAAAAATGCAGAGATACAGACTGGAGAAGTGAATGCTGAGCTTGACTGGTGCAGAGATCGGTTACACCTCCGAAAGCATGGTGCTGCCATCTCAGGTATCCATCTTCGCCGATCAAGAGGCAAGAAAGGTAATCCTGGTAAAACCTGGATCACAGTCAAACGCTCTGGAGTAAAGGACGTAGAGCACACTCTGGACAAGTTAGATCGCTACAACTTGTCAGAGTGGAACGAAATCAGATCCCTGCTTCCCAAAGCCAACAAGAACTATCGGGCTGAAGTAGAAGAAGTCATTGAAGGACTTATTGCTCGCATCAGAAGGACAACTGAAATACCTGATGACCTGCTCCAACACTCTCCACTCCCATCTCAGCAGCCTGTTCGAAGATCTGCAGGCACCTCTACAAGAAGACCAACTCCCTGTCTTCCCAGAATGGTTGTTAAACCTCTGGACCTCTCGATGCTTGATCTTTCATTCCCTCCTGGAATCTCTCTATCTGAAGGACAAGTAATCAGAGAACCTGTTCATGGCATATGTGTTAGCAATAACTCAATCCTACGCTTTCAGCGCTTCAGTGAGCTACACATAGCGCCCTATGAACATCTTTTGACAGTTCTCTTCACTGCACAACAAGATAAGAAAAATCCAGACAACAAAGAGATCATCCGCACTGTCAGAGCTATACTTGATCACAGACTTGCCTTCAGCGACACTCCTGTTCCTGTTTGCGTCAAGACTGAATACATTAGCGAAGAATCTGATAGTTAGTTGTCTTGTAATTTTTTCTTTCAGTACTTCTATCATGTACTATTGTATTTTCCTTACTCTTGTAATATTTTAATGAGATTAATGAGAATGCAATTCAGTGCATTGTACTTCATTCCATCATAGTACTGAAAAAGATCCCTCAAAACAGTAAATGGGACATGTACCTTTATGAGTTCTATTTCCTACTGTTTAGTTCTAGACTTAGATTTATTTCTAACTTTTCTAGATTAAGACAATTACTCTGTTGTCTTATCATTATCATTTAGGGGGAGATTGTTGATCCAGCTCTCCTAAGACCTGATGAAATGATAATGATCCTGAATCTTTACTTAGTGAATAGGTTTTTACTTCTGTTATAGCTTGAGGAATT